>JADBJO010012437.1:25000-32500 GCA_016801955.1 Conus betulinus
ATCCCACTAATACGGCTCTGCAGGACTAATTCCACAGACCTGACTGTGGCCGTCTCGCTTTCTGGTTGAATGCCCTATCCACCAGACTGCCCGCTCGGGTGGGTGGGTGGGTCTGGTACTGGTTGGTACCAGTTGCACTTCCCTGGTGAGAAGTCGTGGTGGTGGTCCGTGTATCATTTTCAGCCTCATTATCTGTCCAACCGACTGAATAGCTTCCTTCTAGCATAGCCATCCCATCCAAAATCAAATTCCTATGACAAATTAAAAAACAATCATTAAACAACAAAGGCACGCAAATCTATAGCAACTTTTAACATTATACCTCAACTGTTAACAGTGACAAAAAAATGTAAACAGATTGTTGCATGGAGCCAAACCTTCAAGGGACAGTCAAGTTTTGATAAGAAATGAACATGATGTCATTAGACAACTTATCCAAAGGTACAGATTTTTTTTTGCTGCAAAGTATATATCAGGAGGAGAAAGGGTGGTAAATATGCTGTGGACCAATTACAAAGAATGTTCCATAGAATCAAATCTCAAAGGAGGGACTCAAACTGAGAGATGAATCACCAACCGCATTAAAAAAAAAGAAAAGTTTATCTCCATAGCTATGGTTTCTCCGTCGCGAAGGTAAAATATATAGGGACAAAGACAAAACGCTGCATAAACACAAGGCCTGAAAAAACGGAAAGTTAGTTGTTAAATGGAGGCAAATCTACTTGACAGAAAGACAATTGATGTACTAAAGAACCGCCATCTCTTGAACCGGAGTGTCCGTCGCATGTAAATGGGAGGTAACTCTAGTAGGGAGAAATACAAGAACTCTCCAGAGAACCAGGTAGTTGAACAGAGACACAGTCGTCAACGAGAGGTGAATTTAACGGAGAAAAAGACAGTGAAGTTCCAGACAACGAGATCTTTAAACAGAAAGTTGTAAGTTAATGGGACGGTAAATCTGGAGGAGAGAAAGACAGAAATGTTTGAAAAACAACAACAACACAGAGTTGAAATGTTTCCGGGCAGCTTTGCAGACTTTGAGATTTTTTGCTGTGTGTGGCAACAAACATTTTGCTTTCCCCCGGAACACCTTGCAACCATCCTTGGCAACTTGTGTAACTCAATGGCAACGAAAGAGTTGAGAAAAGAAACTCTTAAAAGTGACCAGCAAGAACATTTCTTCGCGGGGAGGGGGGGGGGGGAAGGGGGGGGGGGGGGGGGGGGCGGATAGCCTTTTGTCATCTTTGCCTCAGGAGAGGGACTGTTTCCTGGCACACATTCCTAGAGCGTCTTGTAACAGGGAAACAAACCCGCACACGGTTGAGGTGTATGGTGAAAGAGTTGAATGGGCGTGGTGTGTATTGAGTAGGAAGTTTGCTGTATGCAAAGTGCAAAAGAGTGTCCTGTATTATCACAACGTCTTTACAGGAGCGGTCTGCAGATGCAGAGTCCTCAACACGCACGACGGACATTTGATTTTTTGTTGCTGGTCAACTTCTCTCTCTCTCTCTCTCTCTCTCTCTCTCTCTCTCTCTCTCTCTCTCTCTCTCTCTCTCTCTCTCTCTCTCTCCAGTACCGATATGCAAATATCAATAACATTAGTATACTGTCCTTTATGCAAAAAACGCAAATGAAGACGAATTGCATTTCCTACTTCATTGTCCTGTGTGCGGAAGGGTTTACGATATGAATACATTTCCCAGAAATTCTTCGAAAACCCTTGTTTAATTCGAGCCGATTTTTCATGGCAAATGAAAATGAAAAAGTACTAAAGAGAATATGCATGTATACAATAACAACAACGACAAAGTCAGTATGCGTCAATTTTTATCTGCACTAGCACGTCGCTGTATATCAGTGTATCATTGTGGGTCAGCGTTTGTACATCAGAAACTCCTGTGGCACGACGAATATAGTTGGTCATTGACACGGTGGATAAGAGAAGACATTGAGAGACGCAGGGAATTACTTGCAGTTGAAATGACTGAAACTGTTTAGATTATAATGGATCCAGTTTAGGGGATTCACACTACAGACAGACAGATGGAATAGTCATAGGGTCCAGTCTGGGGAGAAACATTGCTTGTACATGCATGCGGAAGTGGGATGAGAAACTTTTGGAGTTTGAACAGAAACCTTATTTCTACAAACGTTGATGACTGATGATGGGTTTGGCTATTGTAATGGTGACCTTGACTCCCTTTTACGTTCACAGATTATGCCAACACCATACACACCAACATAATAATCACTCTACGATGGAATAGAGCACAAATTGAATTCCTTGACACTCTGGTTAAGTTAGAGAATGGCCATGTCTACACGGATCTGTTCAGGAAAGATACTGGTAGACAGTTATACCTCAGGCAGGATTCTTGTCATTCCCCACGTAACAAAAAAAATCTCTATCATATGGTTTGGGTGTTAGGTTGAGAAGAACCTGTGAAAAAGATGAGGTCTATCTAAAACATCCATCTGAACTTAAGAATCAGTCGCGCAAACGTGGCTGTAGTAGCAAACTCATAGAACGTCAGTTTGAAAACAGTCGATAACAAGGATAGGAACTAACTTCCTCAGAAGAAGGAAAAGAAAACAGTGAAATAGTACCCCTAGTATTAACATTTTCAAGATAATTGCCAGGTGTACAAACTGTACTAAAGAGACATAGTGACACGCTCCATAAGTCAGAATACATGCACAAAGTATTCCATAAACTACTGATACTTTAAAAACTACTGATACCTACATTCAGACGGGATAAAAACTTATGTGATACGTTGGTTCACCAGAAAATGGAAAGAGCAAGGAAGGGAGGAAAAAGCAGCAATTTGTGATTCTGACACCTATTCTTCACTAATAACTTCTACATTGTTGGACACAAAGCAGAAATCTTCACACATTGTTGTGAGTAATCTGACATGTGTAGATAGAAATTGGATATATGCTCTGCTGTGTAAATGGTGTGATGAGACAGTTTATATTGGTGAAACTGGGCGTTCTTTTTCAGATGACGTTAGGTATATACTATACACAGTCACAGACAGGACTATGGTCACATTATTCTATGGTTTCATTTTCATTGTGATTTATGGAGCGTATCGTTATGTTTTTGAAGTACGTTGGTTACAGTATAACTACACACACACACACACACACACACACACACACACACACACACACACACACTTCTTGATGATGATCATCACACATTATGATGTCAGAACTTGTGTAGTAGTATATCTATGACGTCAATTCTTTTGTTCTGTCCAGTCTGCCAAAGATGGACATTACAGTGCTTTAGGTGGCAGAATGGAAAGGTGACCCCGGAAGGGGGGGGGGGGGGGGGGGGGGGGGATTTGCCACTATGATTTATGATTTTCTTGTGTCTTTTCATATCATAAACCGAAATGCATATGTCAAACTATTGATTGTTGGAGCTCTTGGGAGATATAACCATGTTTATCAGCGAATTTTCCTTCTTTGGGCTCTATATTTGCCATTAGAGGGTATGCTTAGTTAAAGACCTGTCGATATGGAACTAATCCACTTATCGTCAAATGGTTTGCAGTTCCTGATAAAAGAATAATTGTGCCATTTACAGATAGTCATCTTTTTGCAGAAACAATGCCCCATTTGACAGTATTTGGCGCCAACTTCTAGTATTTAGGAAGGTACGTAAAACAAACTGGCTTATTGCCATTCTTCAGTATGATCATCACCGTCAGCAGTCTGAAAGGTATCTAACGTTAAACCACATGTAGCAATAGCAGTAGAGGTAGTAGTGGTAGTAGAAGTAGTGGTAGCAGTAGTAGTAGTAGCAGCAGCAGCAGCAGCAGCAAACATCGCGAAGGACTGTGGATTACCAATCGCTGACACTTGCTCCTTGCTTTGCAAACCAGAAACCAGAGCCAAAAGTGAACATTGTGGACACCAGCGTCTCTGATCAAATGCGGACTGCACTACAGAAGGCATCAAAAGCTGACTTCATGTGGGTCTTGGCAAGAGATGCAGATTTTCAAGTGATCAGTGCTTTCCCAGCTGGGCAGGCTGGGTGTCACTCACTGGGAGGAATCTGGTTATGGTGAATGACCAGTCAACGGTTGACTACAAGCAGCCAGTTCTACATCCCGTCACTGAGAACGCTACTATTCAACATATCCTCCAAGTTTCTGTTGATGCTTCAAGGGAAGTGGGCCAGAAACACACTCTGTTCACCGGTGACCTGGCTGTTGCAAGAAAGGCATACATGATTGTTTGGCAGAATGACCGGTTCAAGGACGCTGTTGTTCGCCTTGCCATATTCCATTTTATGTGTTCATACATGGCAGCACTTGAAAAAACTCATGGAGGAATCTGGTCTTGGAGAGATCATTGTGCAGTCAGGAGTCTGTTCAAGTGGGTCCATTGATGCTGTCTTGGCAGGAAAGCACTACAAGCGTGCCATGGGAGTCCACAAGGTTATTCTGGAGGCTCCTGAGCGGTTGCTTCTTCAGACATTCTTGAAAGACTCAACAGAAGCTTCAGATGTTCTGAACCAGCTGTCTGAAAATCTGCCAGGGTGCATAAACAGACATCAGCTTCAAGACACTCTTGAGAAGCCATCTGTTGTTCTCCTCTTCAGACTGTACTCGAACTTCAAGAAGGACGTTATCACGGGGAAGAAAGGGAAGACAGCACAGTTCTGGTTGCAGTATGCTGAGACAGTGTGGGTGATTCTGCATCTCCTCGAGGCTCCAAAAGAAAATGACTTGGACTTGCACTTGTCATGTGTGGCAAAGTGGTCTTAGGGCATAGGCAGGATCTCAATCGAACCAAAAAGATTTCAATTCATTCTATATGCGCAGGATGTTCAATCTCATCTTTGTGCCTGCCACTTTGCACAGATCTTCCATGCAGACTAAATCTTCTGGGTGTTGCGGATCATAAGAGGTAGCAGAGACAGCAAGCAGCCAGCGCTCAGGTCAGGCAGGCACACAATCTTGAGACCAGACCAGCCCAAAGGTGATGTTGCTCTCTTCTCTTTTATGGCAGAATTGGACATTTCAGCAAGGAATTCTTGTCAGCAAGTCCTCGTCAGCAAGTCATTCTGACACACACACACACGTTCTCTCCTTTCAAACGTGTTCGTGGTCGATGGTGAATGAAGTATCCTGTTCGTGTGTTATGCAAAATACGACGTATGAGTTACTTGAGGAATCTGATCTTCTTCACAATTGTGACATAAAAGCTGGGGATGTTATAATGAAACAAAAACGAATGATAAATAGAGGAATCAAACATATAAAACACTTGATCGAGGACCAATGGATGTATTATCTCACATGAAGATTAGCCAAACTATGCTTTTCCATTTTCTTTTTCTTTTAACATACAATGAGTGGATTGCTACGATGAAATAATGTATAAGAGATCTTCACAGGGATGGCACGCCCGTTGCTCTGAAATTCATTATAAGCGTGAATATAACGGAGCAAATGTATGCTAGGAATACTTAAATCTTCCACAGAAAAAATGTTAAAAATTCATAAAATTGAGGAGATTAAACTGAGTACAGACAGAATCATACCTACCTAGCACCGTTGCTACCGACATTGTTCTTCATGCAATCGGTTTTAACGTCAGCCACCCAGTCTATGCCTTGAAATAAAGAAAGAGATTCTATCGAGTGTTTTAAAAAAAACTGTAAGCATATAAGACATTCTTGGAATGGTGTGAAAGATCTAGTCGATAAAAATGTGAAAATGTTCACGGTAATGAATTTTCATGTGAACATCTTTGTGGGCTAACAGTTTAAAATTTGATTATGCTTTTGATTGTGTTACGCGTTTGCCAAAATGCACATCTGTAAGTGTAACATTGAACATTTATTTTCAAACACATTTCAAAACGTTAAACGTAAGATACAAAAGTGAAGCAATCAATGCCAAAATAAACTGTAGTTTAGCAGACTTCTATAAAGCCTGGAACGTAGTTAGCCCATTTTTAATACGGTCATCGTGGGTGTCTGTAAGTGTTGCGGTCATCGTGGTGTCTGTAAGTGTTGTGTGGTGTCTGTAAGTGTTGCGGTCATTGTGGTGTCTGTAAGTGTTGCGGTCATTGTGTGTCTGTAAGCGTTGCGGTCATCGTGGTGTCTGTAAGTGGTGTCTGTAAGTGGTGTCTGTAAGTGGTGTCTGTAAGTGGTGTCTGTAAGTGGTGCGGTCATCGTTGTGTCTGTAAGTGGTGTCTGTAAGTGGTGTCTGTAAGTGATGCGGTCATCGTGGTGTCTGTAAATGATGCGGTCATCGTGGTGTCTGTAAGTGATGCGGTCATCGTGGTGTCTGTAAGTGATGTCTGTAAGTGATGCGGTCATCGTGGTGTCTGTAAATGATACGCAACATTAAGACCTTCACTGCCTGGTTACTTCGCGCTGTGCTAAGATTTGTGTATGGTACATTCACAAACAGTATAAAAGAAAAAATTAGTAGACATAAAAAATATGCAATCTGCGTGTGTGCAATATATTTAAATGTACACTGGTGTGCATAAATGTATGATGCATCTGTGTATGCAGGTGCATTTTTGTAGAGCCATGTGCATAAGCAGGGTGGCATATAACGATGAATGTATGTATGAATACAGAAACGATGATAAGCATCGATGTGTCCGCACGGTTGTTTGTGTCCATTATTGCTATAGACTCTTGCTCACGCAGCGCTGACACACAACCAGCCAGACAAACATAGGAGACTTTCCCCTTTTAATTAATAACTAGATTTTACATCATCACATGAACATCATGGCGTTTCACATAACCAAACGTACATAGTTCAACTCAAAAATATTAACCAGGCCCACACAGACTCTCAAGAGCACCTCTGTTCACAGTCGGACTCAAACAGTGCCACATAAACAGCTTTCTTGCTCCTCAGAGATCTACACAACGGATTTCTTTTCTGGTTTTGGCCTCAGCAAAAGCCGCAACATCTTTACAATCTCCCGCAACCTCATGTCGACTTACACACACACAAACCATACCTGTAGCCCTCTTAGTTATTAAAAAAAAAAAAAAAACCCGAACAGGCAAACCAGCCAACTAACAAACCTAGTCTATCTGGAGGTTAAGGTATCCGAAAAGAAATAGAAAATGATCATCTTCCTTAGAGAACATCTGCATCTGTAGAATATCAGTCTTCTCTTTCCTCTGTTCATATCTGTTCACCATATCTTGCCTGACTGTATGATAAGCCTATACTTGCCTTTGCTTTGTGTTTATCCCTGACACCGTCCGTGTCATAAAAACCCTAACAAGTTATGAAACATGCGCCCTCGCTAACGTTTCCCCGTATGACGCCGTCGACCACTCTGTTCTCTGATTCAACCGTCCACCCTACAGGTGAAATACCAGTCACCTTGTGTTATTTGTTCACAACGTCCAGTTCATGCAAGCTGCACGATTTCCATTATGGCCAAATCTCAAGCGGGACAATAAGTTTTTTGAAATCCTTCTCTTTTCAAAAGCTT
>JADBJO010012437.1:37500-40000 GCA_016801955.1 Conus betulinus
ACTCAAACTCAGAATCACACGTGAAAAATACATTTCTCCTAAAGACGTTGACCACTTGAAAAAGCTAGTTCTGAACTGTAGGAAGACCTTTTATCATATGGGGACATTAGTGCCTACTAGGGTCTCTATCCTTGTCAGTGGTCTGTTGAAGAGTTTGGACATGCAGTATTGCCACCGGTCTGAGTTAACATTTCAAGCCATGACACCGTCACATCATCAGAGTTTCTGATTTACGGCTTCTCGATTTGTGCACACTGAAAAGGTTTTTTTTTTTTTAAATGTTTGTCGCCATTGTACTCTTGCTACCATTGTTTAAGGCCTCTGTTACATGAACACAATATCTCTTACATTTTAGGATCTTATTTAATTTAAGTGTCCTCAACAGTTAGACCGATTAGAAGAAAGCGCCAATTTGTCTGTTATTGCTTCAAGTCTTCAAGTCTTTCAATTCTCGTTCATTTTGCTTTCTCATTTCACATGTTAGAAGAAACATCATATGGTTGCATTTTTTTATTGCCTCCAGTCTTCTCATCAACAGTGTCTCATCGTCAACATCGGTCCTTTCTTCCTGGGGTCGTTGGGGAGCATTCCCTGAATTGACAGTCCTCCCTCCATCAGCGTCTGTCCAACGTTACTCTCTTGGAATCGCCTAAATCTGGCCTGTCCTTTACCGGATGTTGTCCTCCCTGTCTTTCTCTGTCTGCCCCGTTATATGTATATATATATATATATATATATATATATATATATATGTAATGTAGTATATAGTAATATAGTATATATATATATATATATATATATATATATATATATATATATGTAATATATAATGTAATATATATATATATATATGTAATATAGTCATCAATGTACATTACTGTTCCCAGCCTTCTCATTGTGTTTTCAAAGAGTTTTCTGACGCTGGAAACTTTTTGTTAGCATCGATTACCATTCTAACTATTACCAGTATTTCTTAAAACGTACGTAAGAAGGTGATTAACGTTATCTGTCGCCATTCCAAGCATACGATGAAGAAAGAGGAGAAGAAGAACGTCGTTTTGTTTTTTTTTGTTTTGTTTTTTGTTTGTTGTTTTTTTTTTTTTCAAGTCTGGTCAATATTCTTTCAAGGCGCATTTGTGACAACTTATAATCGTATTACATGGTCAGTTTTTACACAATTTGAAATTAATGTGTTATACTGGTACAACATAAAGATAATATTTCCATAATTTTGCTTTGACAGACAAGTTACTTTTAGGTGATATTTTTTGTCAGTGGAAACCGACTGCTGTCGTCCGATCTCCGGCGAGCCCATCAAAACCTGAAAGGGGAGAAAATTTTCGTGCGACCTCAAGCAGCTAATGCGACCTTTATGTGTTTGAAGGGTGACCACTTTCCCCATGAACTGGCGGAAACGTCAACCTGATAATAACTGCAAAGAAAAAAAACAAGCAATCCCCTCTCTCCTGCTCCAGCTCCCAGCCCCCCCCCCCCCCCCCTTCCCAGCCCCCCTCACACCCTCCTTCCCCCAACAAAAAGAAAAAAAAAAAAAAAAAAAAGTCCTTGAAGCTTTCAGCAGTCGTGCAGACAATATAACATCACTAAACCCGGGTGTACACTTTGTGTGAAAAGTCTGTCGCCATGTGTCCGCCTGCGTCTTCAAGACATTATGAAGAATAAGGAGCAGGGAGCTGCAGGAGGGATTGGGGTTGGCTTTTCGTCGGGTGAGAGCCAAGATTTGACAATGGGTAAAGATTCAGACGTACACCTGAACACTGCATCATTCATATAGTGTCAGCTGTCAGTCACCACAGAAGACAGAGAAAAAAAAAATCAAGAAAAAGTTCGAGCCGACCAATGTACTTTTTATGGCCATGGTGCTGTAGCCTACAACTTTCCTTTCTCTCTTGCTTTCTTTCTTGCTTGCTTGTTTGCTTTCTTGCTTTAGTTAGTTAGTTAGTTAGTTAGTTAGTTAGTTAGTTAGTTTGTTTGTGTATTTATTTATTTATTTTGTCTCTCTGCAGAATCAGTTTGGGAGGCTTTTGTTATGTCGATGCCTGATAGACAAATAAACAGACGAACAAAATGCCGGTGAGAATGTGACATCTGGTAGGCATAATAACAGAAACGATCAAACACACAGTCTTTGGTAGATTCAAACCAACTATTCCACAGTCTTTGGTAGATTCAAACCAACTATTCGGAAACTGCTCGCCTACCTAACAGAGATGCTATCGACAAGGTCCCGGCTTTCTTGTGTTCCACTATCAGACCTGCTGTGACGGTAGAAAGTGTCCGCAGGTACAAAGTGTCCGCACGCGGGACACTTTGTTCCCTGCGGACACTTTGTACCGTGAACTGACATTTCAAAGTGTCCGCAGAAATCCTGCGGACACTTTGTTCCGCGAGGCGACATATGACTTACAAAAGCGGAAAAAGTGTCCGCAGCCGTTTCAGCCTCAGTGTGAGTGGGTGATTGTGCACGTACATAGTACATTCC
>JADBJO010012437.1:42500-55000 GCA_016801955.1 Conus betulinus
TTGGTTTCTTCCTCTGATGTGGAATTTCGTGGTGGGACGGGCTTTAAACAACATGAATGGGATTCTTCCGCTTCAACCGCATGACCATGGCTGGTGATTTGAGTGTGCTGACATTTCAGATGGGACCATAAAAGCGGGCGCCCACCGGAAGCATTCACTTAAACTCATTGATAACCCCACGTGAACTTGAACCTAGTCGTGGACTGCATCTGAGAAAAGAAGGCAAACATCCTGCGCGGAAGCCACCCAATGAGCTAAAAAAATTTTTTTTTTGTTTGTTTGTTTTAATCATCGTTCTATCCAGCATAGTGTTTACTCATTTCCTGCTCGAAGGACCTAAGTGTAATATGTCATCAGAATTACTGACTTAACCTGTCTGTTTTCAAGATATATTGACAGTTGGGGAAACAAGAGAAGAAAAACTGCGGCAAATAAACAGCGACAGCGGCAAAGCCCAGGAGAACAGCCATCAGTAAATACACCACAGACTCTCATCAGCAACGCGGTGTCTCCTCCGGAAGTTTCCTCACGCAGAATCCATTCAGCAGCATTAAGAAAGTTTCCACTGATCCTGAACAGTGTGAAGTCACAAACAGCCAAAGGATAATTACCCACTAAGTAATGTTTTCGTGAAATGTAAAAACTTTATCTGGATATACACGTTGCCGTTTCATATTTTCCATTCCGTATGACAAACAGTACATGTGTAGTGATTCTCTTAATTCATAAGTGCTGATTATCGTGACTGAAAATGATTTTATGAGAGGGAATTCTGCGTGTTCCTGAGAGCCTAGGCGTTTAACCTTGAAAATGGTGTGTAGCCCAATGATACACATGGCCTATAGAACAAGGAAACCAATGACGTAAGTCAGTAATTGACATTCTAGTAGATAACCGTCCACTGTACCTAGTTTGATAATCAGTCAGCGCTAGTATGTACTATGATTTGCCATTTAGGCGTTAACGTTTTAAAGAACTGGTCTGAGTTGAGCAAACGTTTGTGAAGGGGTGTTATTTCGAAAACAAAATCAAAAGAAATTTAGATTCATATTTTTTCTTTAATTAAATGTGAGACGAACGAACGTTCTCTTTATGATGTTGATACATGATTTTAAAACCAGTTGAAAGAAAATTAATGTTTATATTGGCCGTTTCATTCATCTGAATCAGCTGTTAATTGCTTGCACAACAATTACCACTACTACACACCACCACATCAACCACATAATAATGATGAACAATAATAAAAATGAAGAAGATGAGAGATGAATAATAACTAAAAAAGAACTAACTAACTGACTACTAACTAACTAACTAACTAACTAACTAACTAACTAACTAACTAACTAACTAACTAACTAAACAACGTACTAACTGACTGACCGTCTAAACTGACTGACTAACTAGATAAATAGACATATCCCAAACCCATTAACAGCAAAAAGCAAAAACGGCAGCATTAATAGCAACACCAGTAACTTTTTCACGACAAAGTCAATCTCATAGACTTTTGTTTCTATGTCTGTACTAATTTCATCTTGTCAGTTAGTTCATCACTGTGAACAACGGACTAGAAAACACACTGATAACGGCTTTTCATCGTGTCAAAATCCCCTGAAGCAGTATTGCCAAGAGTTGAAAAAGTACCTGATGTTCTAGACATCATTCTGTTGTACTGCCTGAAACAAAAACAGACGGTAATGGCCATCGTCTTTTCAGGCACGTTTACAAAGAACCTGAGTTAAGACGCGGATCAGTTTAACATTTCAACAAGAACTTCCTAATGTTAGAAACTCCTTTGAAGTCATACTGATAAGGCTTGAAAAATAACGTACAGTGATCACACATGTTCAAAATCACAAGAACAGCTTTAGATGAATGGATATAAAATAAATGTAAGCCAAATATCTTAAGAACTTGGAGAAAAATGTATTCTGCTCGAGCTAAGAACAGATGTTTATTGTCTTTTTTAATGTTTTAAAAAAACTCTCAACGAGATACTAAGAAGACTTTAGACATTAGCAGAAGATAATATCATAATATTTCATCTATCTTGTAAAACTTTTAGAGAACTGTAACGAGAACCTACAGGGCAATCACAGACAAATTATGTGGATTTTAGATACGCTAAATGTTAAAGAATATCTAATTAGATTTTAAGAAGTCGCATAAACTGCGCCAATGTGCCAGTAATTCTTAAAATGATTACGATACACCTCAAAACAACAACAGGCGTTAATAGCTTCTTTGCAGTGTGTTTAAATCAAGAGGCAGTATGTTAGAAATTCTGAAAATATGAACGTGGCAGTGCTTGAAACAGCAAGGTCCACTGGTAGCTGCATTGCAATATACAATTCTTTCATACAAAACAGGCGCAACTGGCCCAGTGTGTGCACGATCTTTCCATGACCCGTGTTTGCGGTTTCTCTCGGATGAACCCTCTAGATAACATGCAGCTTTATGCACATGTGTATGACCCGGGGCTTTTATTTTCTGTGACACGCCCACTTTATGTCCGTTTAACAGCGTGTCGCTTTGTGTCAAATGACTTCAACCGACATAGGCAGCGAGTTAAATCTTGGATGTCGTGAACGACGCTTCTGAAACTGTTGGGATCATTCTTCTGTAACGTTGCTCACGCTGTTGTATGGACATGTAGAAGCTAGATTTTCAAACGTTTGGTATAAATACCAGGACCGTTGGTATCCTGTCTCACTAGCTCTTGCTATACTCCTGTAATCTGCACGTGCAAACGAGAGGATCGTTTCCGGTTGTGTTTTTTTTTTTCCCTTCTAAAACACGTGAGTTTTCAATGTCAGAATTATCTCAGAGATGAGCATTACGTAACGTCAATAAGACTCGTGTCTCTCACTCGAGGGCAGATTGCACTGTACTGTTACAGTGAGAATTCCGATCATTTCATGCGCCATTCAAAGGACAACACTTATGGTGCAGGGGGAGGAGGGGTGAGAAAGGATACATAATTTTAAAAGATGTCCTTTTTGACCACTTGTCTTTAAAGCCACCATGTCCATTCATGACAGATTTGAAAAGAAAAGAAGACATATGAAAAGATAAATCAGACTAGATTGTTCAAAGTCTCTCTCCTTTTCTCTCTGTCTCCCTGTCTGTCTGTCTGTCTGTCTGTCTGTCTGTCTGTCTGTCTCTCTCTCTCTCTCTCTCTCTCTCTCTCTCTCTCTCTCTCTCTCTCTCTCTGAAAATTCAGACTATTGACAGCTCAGTACTATGCTGTTAAATGGTTTGTTTTTCACTTTCCGGATAAATTACATTGTGTGACTATGCAAAAAGTACATGATTTACCACATGGTGAGACAAAGAGGTTTCCAGTTTGCAAACATTCTGATTACATGCACTCATTATTGGCTGAAACTTACCCCAGTGTAAGACTCAGGATAGCTAAACCTACAATATGTTGTCAAATCTAGACAAAAAGGAGAAAACAAACTGGGTTACAAAGTTAAAAGCGAAACTACACACATTTGGTTTATAATTCACGTAGGACGTAGGGGACACAACTTTTTTAACCTATGCATGATTGATGGGCTGCAGGTTGCAGCTATGGAAAATTCATACTCAGAACAGCACATGATTTCACATTTAACAGGTAATTTAATTCCTCTCCACACACTTTAATTCTCTCCACGTTTTGCTGTTTGTAATGGAACAGTAAATAGATATATCAGAAACTCTAAATCGAAATCATGTCACAACACACATCAAATGTCTGTTCACTTTCGTTAACTCAAATACAGTAACGATCACTTTGAACAAGGAATTCTGACACGATTCAAATTAAAGATGTATTAGGCAAAAAAAAAGAAGAAATTTTTACTATACAAAATAAAGATTTTCCGGGACAACAAAAAGACAGCTAACACATGTGCACGCAGGCACCATCTCTCTTCTGATCTGCGCCTGCATGAAGAAAAATGTTGCAGGAGTGTCTCTCCTGAATCCAGCTTCTGACCTTCTACGACGTCATTTGAAGGTAAAGATGTCATTGATGTTAGGGATATCACACTAAAGTCCCTACACACGAGACGTTTCAATGTATGTTTCGGGAAGACGGGTTGAACCAGATAGTAAACGGATCCTGAGTCATTACATCTGTGCACTTGAACGACTAAGGGATCCATTACGATCTGTTCGTTTCAAACGCGGAAGACAATATTTCGAACGGATAAACACTGTACCCCAGGCCAATCAAAGTTCCATTTTGAACAGATAAATCCTATCTCCTGGCGAATCAGCACGCACACACGCACACACACACACACACACACACACACACACACACACACATACACACACACACACACACACACACACACACACACACACACACACACACACACACACACACACATGAAACATTCCCCATGATCATGGTGACGTCCGGTGGGTACATACACTCAAGAACCGTGAATCTTCACACGGGGGCTGATTATCAAGACCACATGGAAAACAGTAAAATCCGAAGACAACTGTCTTTTATGAAATATTGGATTTCTTCTCGACAGCTTGATAATTAAAATCACTTCATGCAACTTCTCAAAATTAGGCAGATAGAGAGAGAGGGAGCAGGGGGGGAGGAGGAAGGGGGGGGGGGGCAGACTCGTAAACTGGAAAGCGCTGCTCAACCACCTCATGTGTTTCTCACGGACATTTCTTACGCGTAAACTCAGAATGGCCTTCCGAATCACGTGGCTTAAAAGCAAGACCTTTCTTTCAATTCAAATGAAACCAAAATTATGACCATTGTTTGAGATGCGTAACTGATGATTAATTTCCTACTGAGAAAAAAAATAAAATAAAAAGCCGTCTAAACTTGAAAGAAATATAGGAAATTACGTGTACAACATAAACCACCCCCACGCATTCAAGGAAAAATTGACAAGAACACTTATCAGAGGCAGCGTGTATGTAAAATGAAGTAAAGTTTACAGACGAAAACAGTATGCTAACAATCCCACGCTATCTAAACACGCACCACACATATGCATATATACATACGACACGACCCCCCCCCCCCCCCCCCCCGCTTCCCCCCCCCCCCCCTTCCTCTGCTCCTCACGCTCTGCTCCTCACTTCCTCCCTTTCCTCTCTCCCTCAGTTACCTACACATGAACCCTATAATTTCTCGCCCTTTTTTTTTTTTTTAGGTCTACGAGTGAGAACAAGCATGAGGTCCCTGGCTATGCTGGCTGCACTACTGACAGTCCTGCTAGGAGCTGAAGGCAACGGGTCTGCTGCGGCAGAGGATCCTCCTGTGTGCTGCCTGCCTGAGCAGTGGCAGGCAACAAAAGTACACAGCTATGTCAGCGTTCGCAATAGGAGGTTTCGATTTGGTAAGGTGAGTCAGATGTTCCAAACCCCCCCCCCCCCCCCCCCCCCCTCTCTTCCCCTGTTTCCCTCTTCTGCTTCCCATTCTCGCCATACACCCCCCCCCCCCCCCCCCCCCCCCCCCCCCCCCCCCAAACACACAGACTTTAGGTCGAATGCGAAGACTGCAGTTTTGAGTATGATTATGATCGTCTTGGTGGTAGAAATCCAGGTAGGATGAACACGTTGTCTTCACAGAGTTCTTCCACAGAATCATGTGCGTGTGTGCGTATGTGTGTGTGTGTGTGTGTGTGTGAGTGTGTAGTGTGTGTGTGTGTGTGTGTGTGTGTGTGTGTGTGTGTGTGTGTGTGTGTGTGTGTGTGTGTGTGTGTGTGTGTGTGTGTGTGTGTGTGTGTGTGTGTGTGTGTGTGTGTGTGTGATATTCCATGCACTTCGTGACTGCATTTTGTTGTATGATATAATGATGTGTTTATGACTGCATTGTATTATCTTTTAAATCTTATTGTTGCTATATTGCACAGAACCATTCTACACTGTGTACTATGCATTGTACACATTACTGTCCCTATCCATCGTCGCAACATCGATGATTTTCGAAACTGTGCTTATGTCCGCTGAGTACAGTTCGGTCCCCTCTAAACGAGCCTTGAAAACGTCAAAACTGGACGCAGGTTGCCTAAACAGAACACTTCGCTTAAAGTTTGACAGAAACGCTCCGCTTGTCTAAGCGAAGACCTTTCTCTTGGCAAAGCGCTCTTAAAAGCGAGATAACGCGTGCTCTGTGGATTACCTATCATATGCGTCCTTAATGGATGATTTAAGAAAATGATTTGATCAAAATGGACTGTATACTAATCAAATCAAGGTCTGCTTGTAGCCGAGCAACGCCACAAATAAAATACGAAATACACCCACAAATATAACAACAGATATAATGTGCCCAAATCGCCGCTATTCCAAAAAATCAATCGCAGGCGGTTTCCCATCACACCCCACCCCCCTGCCCTCCCCCCCGCCCTCCCGCCCTCCCCCTCTTCCCCCCTCCCCCTACCCCCCCCCCCCCCCCCCCCCTCCTGCAATCTTTGTGGCGAGTTCGCTCTTCCAACCAAATCATTAAAGCGTATCAAACGACAAAGCATATCGATTCAAGCATATGAGATCTGGATTTACGGGGTAGCCATTCTGGAACTGAATCAAAACTACTCTCCAACCTGTTCCAACACCACCGCCGCATGAACTCATCGGAGCATGGTCCAGAACGCATTCTTGGAGTGAAACTCAGCAATTTGCGTGTGTCCACCTCTCTGTCACCAAAGTTTGCGAATTTAGACGGGTGTCTATGTTCACATCATAGAGTGTGTCTGGACCAGACTCCCAGTTGCTCACCGAGGAGTGGCTTTGAAACAAGATAAGGGGTACTTCTGGCTCAGGTCCAGCAATGCCTCTCCATCCCCCCCCAAAGATTTAGGTGCAATGTGCTGTGGTTGACATCTCCTGTCGCTAGGCTAGGTTGAAAATGTTGACGGGAGATTAGTGGTTTTGGAACAGAGGGAGAGGCCGATCAGGATTTAGACTCCGGGGAGAGAGGGAGAAGAGGGTGAGGGGAGGGGAAGGGGTATTTTCAGCACCTGCCCTTTCTCACCCACTGAGAAGTGATTTCCGGATGCGAGTGAAAACGGGAAGTTAACCGGAATCCGACCAAAATCGTGGCCATCTTGTTTCGGACGCTCGCGGCAAATGTGCCCGTGTATGCGGACAAAACTCCAAAGATGCCACAGACTGCTTTGCCAGGATAATGTCCTATAGCGGTGTGTTTAGTGTCTTAAGGCGATCATAGCTGCTGCCCTCAGGAAAACAGATATTCTCGAAGAAAATAGCGAAAAAGAGGACAACAATTATTATCCCGAGGATCAGAATTATCCCCTAGGAATTGTAACTCTTTCTCCCTTTTTCGGATAATATATACTGTGTTCCCTGTTTTCTCTTAGGATTACAACTCTTTTCTCTCGTTTGTGCCTTGAGATAATAGCTTATTATTCTTGTTTTCCTGAAAAAAAAACAGGCAATTTTTGCATGGAAAACGTCGTTAATAGGGAAAACAACTACGATCGCTGTTTACGATGACAAGCGCATGCAGAGTGGTATCATTGGTACAGAGCAACAAGAGAGAGAACAAGAAACAGGTTATTATCCCGAGAAACATAAGTCTTTTCCTGGAATCACAACCTTTTTCATCCTATTTCCATTGCTTTCCTTCAGGATAAAAACTTTTTTCTCCAGCGAAAATAAGGGAAACGGTCGTGACCCCGAGAGATATGATGACATCCGCCTATCTCGACAGACAATGGCGTTGTGCTGTGGATCAGTCGGTTGTGAAGATGCAGCGCCTGCTGCGGCTGAAGAGCCCGATTCTTGAGCGACAGACTCTATTGCAGTTGCTGCAGTTGAAGTCTCGGTCATGAGTGTGTGTGGGTGCCGACGCAATTCTTTACCGTCTGCGGCGTGTCCGTTCGTCGCGTTGGCCTCTCTCCACTGCTGTGCTTGTTCGATGCCGGCCTTGATGGTGGGACCGCCAGCTGACCCGGTCTGAAGCTGCTGTCTCCTGGTCGCGCTTGCATACATTCTTGTAGCGTAGGGCAGGCCGTGCTGTGGCTGTGGAGCCTGTAGCCAGCTCGCCCTACAGTATGTCCTTTTGGATGCAACTGTCACCGAATAATAACTTTTCCCTCAAACAGTCGTGATCTCGAGAGATAATACCAATGCTAGCAGTTTTTGGTTTTTTTATTTTATAGAGCAGATGTGATCCTTTGAGAAAACACTCAAAACACCTATTTTCCTAACGAAAACAGTAGTGATTCTCAGGTATAACATCCTAATCCTGTTTTCCGGGGTGGTAATTGCTATTAACAGTTATTATTGGCTCACGAAGCTAGTATGCTGCTTTATAACGAATTCCCTGCCCCCAAAGCCTTCTTGTTCTATGTGAAATCGTCCTGATCAATGTGAACAGGCGCCTATGGCTCGTGTAGTATGATCAAGTAATGGTGTGTGTCTAAGCAGGTGGTGTCTCACGTGGCCCATGACAGCATCAAAAAGGGAGGGAGGTACTTCACCACTCGCTCCGACAACTTGGGCCCCGAGAGGACTCTGGTGTACTATTTGTCCAATGAGGTCAGGGGCAGGCACGGTTTGTGGTCAACGAATGGCCGGGGTACTCGAGAATTCTGTCTCTATCTGTCTGTCTGTCTGTCTCTGTCTCTGTCTCTGTCTCTGTCTCTTCTATCTGTCTGTCTGTCTGTCTGTCTGTCTGTCTGTCTGTCTGTCTGTCTCTCTCTCTCTCTCTCTCTCTCTCTCTCTCTCTCTCTCTCTCTTCTCTCTCTCTGTGTGTGTGTGTGTGTGTGTGTGTGTGTGTGTGTGTGTGTGTGTGTGTGTGTGTGTGAACTGTGTGTGTGTGTGTGTGTGTGTGTCTGAACTGTCTCTGTCTTCTCTCTCTCTCTGTCTGTCTGTCTCTCTCTCTCTCTCTCTCTCTCTCTCTCTCTCTCTCTCTCTCTCTCTCTCTCTCTTTCTCGCGCTCTCTCTCTCTCATTTATTTTTCGTTTTTTTTTTCATAGTGAACATTTCATGTGCCCGTATTCTATGTTGTTTATGCACCCCCTTCAAAAGGGGCCGTGTCTTATTGAATAAATCATCTGTATCCGTATCCGTATTCCACCCTCTCTCTCTCTCTCTCTCTCTCTCTCTCTCTCTCTCTCTCTCTCTCTCTCTCTCTCTCTCTCTCTCTCCACGCGCGACTGTTCCGTAGTTTATCTGGATGTTGACAAGACAATGCAAAACCTTCTGAACTCTTTCTTTGATAGTGAAAGAAAGACAGAATACAGAAGGTGGCCCACGAAAGAATCCACAAAATATTTATTTGATGTGGGGGTGTAATATGAACTGGACTCAAACAGCAGGTCTAGAATCTGTTGGACCTTGAGGGAGGTCCAATCTTTACGGAGTTTTTTCTTCTGAATGGTGCTGACCGTCACCCAACGCCTGCTTTGAGAAGTCTTGAAGAGAAACAGGTCACACACAGTTTCTGGTGCGGCTGCCAGCGTTGAAAAAGGTAGACGCTCTGCCAAAACGTTGTAGAATAAACGAAAGTGAACGTCATTTTTGTTTAGGAGGCCATAGCAACTGAAACTACAGTGTGTGTGTGTGTGTGTGTGTGTGTGTGTGTGTGTGTGTGTGTGTGTGTGTGTGTGTGTGTGTGTGTGTGTGTGTGTGTGTGTGTGAGAAGAGAGAGAGAGAGAGAGAGAGAGAGAGAGAGAGAGAGAGAGAGAGAGAGAGAGATTTTGGTGTTTGTTTGTTTTTTGTTTGTTTTTTTGCTTACGCTTTATCTTGAATTCAGTATCATCTATTGATTTGCGGCCAACCAGCTTACATTCCCTTCTATTTCTGTTCGTATACCTTGAAAATAGCTGCCAATGATGCACTTTCGACACCATACAATTATTTTCAGTCGCCAAGACCTGGTATAAGGATACAACGATCCATAACCAAACACAAACATTGCTGTCAGTAGAATTATTTGTACCTTAAAATGGATTCCTCCTCGTTTTTCTTTCATGTGCCCATCACAATACGAGCACGGTGGTTCCAAGCAGACCGACCGATTAAAAGGGAAGGCATGGCACATGGATAGGTTAGGGTACACTCTAAAGGCTGAAATAGGACGTACACTACATGTATTTCAGATCGGAATTCAGCAATACAGTTTAGACCCAAAAAGCTGTATACAAAATAATTATGCTCTATTATACTCAGAGAAAAAGGGGAATAATATAAATGTCAAATCCCATACTGACAGATATGAGAAACATCAAGTTCTGTACTTTAAACAGAATCATTTGCTCAAGTCGACTTTGTTGTGAAGAAGTAAGGGTCACAGCCAGCAAAAATCATTGGGCTGGTTCAGGGAATTGCCTGGAATTCCAAGAAAAGGTCGCTGGGCAGCCCTGCTGAATGACTTTACGGAAGGCATCGTCTTCCTCGGAGTTGTTCGTTTGTTGGTACACTATGATTTGTTCGTTGTTTCCTTTGCTGGTTGGTTTCAGGAGAGGATCATGTACGTCTACAACAATGCGACAGGAAAGTGCATCAAGCAGGAAATGAGGAAAACCATTCAGCGAATGCTGTGTACCTGGTGAATGACTGCTCTGTCTGTTTGTCTGTCTGACTGCCTGCCTGTCTCTCTCTGTCTGTCTGTCTGTCTGTCTGTCTGTCTGTCTGTCTTTGACATTAGTTCTCTCTCGCTCTCTTTTCTGTCTGTCTGTCTTGTCTGTTACACACACACACACACACAACACACACACACACACACACACACACACACACACAACACACCTCTCTCTCTCTCTCTCTCTCTCTCTCTCTCTCTCTCTCTCGTTGAAGAACGAGTAGTCACTTATCTTCCTATATTCGGCAAAAGATTGATGTAGAATGATTCTGCATAGATTCTACTCATATAACCTACGTCTAAACATAGATTCTACACCCGTCTTGTGCCAAATATGAGAAGATAAATGATTGCTCGTTCTTCGTTTTCATTGTCCTGATTGTTGCTTGTTTTACCTGAAGAAGACCAAAGAAGTTGAAACGCGTCGTGTTTTGCCTTATAATCTGTTTGTCAATATGTCTTGCGAAATAACTAAAAAATTCTTTTTAAAATTTACAGATGTATCATTGCATTTTAAGTTATGCCTTGGATCTATTAAAGAGGCATGCAAAGAAACCGATGGTTTACCATAGCATCAATAACGGTGACTCAAACTTGCAAAATATGGAGCGTTCGGCGTTGGGAAGCAGGGACAAAATGCAGCGAGTATAAAATCCGTTTGAGACTATTCGAAGACGTTATTTAGAAGCTTGCTCTATTCGCCGTTGGTTCTCATACTGTAGATTCGTTGAATGAAATGTACTTAAATCCTGAATCAATGGCAAAGACGTCATTCGAACATGGAAACTCTCTCTCTCTCTCTCTCTCTCTCTCTCTCTCTCTCTCTCTCTCTCTCTCTCTCTGTCTCTGTGTGTGTGTGTGTGTGTGTGTGTGTGTGTGTGTGTGTGTGTGTTTGTGTAAACATATCTGTATGCCTTTGCATATTGATTTTTTTCCCCCTGTCTCTATCTATCAATCTACCTATGTCATCTACATGCAAACATCATCACGCTACACAGAATAAAGGGGACCGCAGCAACAGCAATAACAATCGAGGAATATCTCTCCTCGGCATTGTTGGCAAAGCCTTCGCCCGTGTCGTCATCAACAGGCTGCAGCTATTTGCCGAACGAGTGTACCCAGAGGCACAGTGCAGCTTCAGAGCTGCGAGGTCGACAATCGACATGACATTCTCCCTGAAAGGGCTACAAGAGAAGTGCCGCGAGCAGAGACGGCCCTTGTTCATCGCCTTCATCGACCTAACCAAGGCGTTCGATTGGTCAGTAGGTCAGGCCTCTTCACCCTACTTCACCGGACTGGATGTCCCCCCTAAGCTCCTGAAGATGATCATGTCCATCCATAACCACATGAATGACACTGTCCAGTACAAAGGTTCATCTTTGGACCCTCTTCCAATCAGGAGCGGTGTCAAACAAGGGTGCGTGCTCGCTCCAACACTCTTCGGTATCCTCTTCTCCCTGCTGCTACGCTACACCTTCCGACAGTCTGAAGACGGCATCTTCCTTCACATTTAGGAGTGACGGAAGCCTCTTCAACCTGACGCGCCTCCAAGCAAGGACAAAGGTGCGAAAGTTTTCGTCATGCAGATGCTCTTCGCAGACGACGCCGCCCTCACTGCCCACACCGAGGAAGCGCCACAACGGCTCATCACCTGTTTCGCTGCTGACTGCACAGAGTTCAGCCTCACATCATCAGCCTGAAAAAAAGGACATCTTGGGCCAAGACGTCACCAGCACTCTCCGCAGTTCCATCGACGGTCACATCCTCGAAGTGGTCGACGATTTCACTTACCTGGGCTCCACCATCTCCAGCAACCTTTCTCTGGACGCCGACCCGAACACGCGGATCGGCAAGCCAGCAACAGCGATGAAAGTGTACTAAGCCTGCGTGCTGAGCACTGCTTTCTATGGAAGCCAAG
>JADBJO010012438.1:0-2500 GCA_016801955.1 Conus betulinus
CAATGGGGTGTGGTTGGGTGTTCATGGTCGTCGATTGTGTATCAAGTCAGGTGTGCTGTCCATTGTCCAAGAATCTGTAATTAATGAATTTGTGGGTCATGAGTAATTTTTTGAAACGCGCCCAAAAATCTCATGGGAAGGATATCATTATTTCGTATTATTATCATCGTTATTTCATTTCTGTTGTTATTATCATTATCATTATTCTTGTTGTTGCTGTTGTTGTTTGTGATGGTATTGTTGTTACGGGTTTCGTTCTGGTTGTGTCATCGATTGTCACACAAACGTTCGTTTTCGTCAAAATGCTTGAGAGTACAGCAGCACATTTTAATGAAGTTTGTGATTAGGAAGAAATCGCGCTTGTCTTCGATGAACTACAGAATAGTAGTACTTCCGTATTTGGTTCGTTGATCATCATACCAAGAATGCAGCCTCTTAATATCGTTAGGACTGTGAAAGTTTGGATAATAATAAACTGAACAAGAAAAACAATATGTTTGTCGCAAGGGAAGCAACAAAAAGAAAGAAAAGCTCCAACATGGAGTAGGTTTGGATATTGATTATTTTCGTAAAGGGTATCTTTTCTATACCAATGGTTGGGTTGCCTGTTTGAGTAGTTGTGTAACCATATTACGCTAAAGTGACGACAGGACCAATTGTAATGCAACTTGGTAGAAAGATAAACTTTGTGGGCCACGGACGACCACCCGAGATTTGTGGTGCGGATCTGGTGAGCGTGTCTGAATCAAAGTGAAGATCACCGTAACGTTTGATCGGAGATTTACACAAGTTATGAGTAAGTCTGAACGAAAACGTAGCGCAGAAAAATGGAAGTGCCCCACGAAAGAACCATCAAATGTTTTTAGTATTGGTCTGTGGAATGGGGCCCATGGGCCCGTTCGGACGTTGACAGAGGTTTGAGGTCTCCGAGAGTCTCCCAATTCTCCATGTAATGGGAAAGAGAAATTGACCAATAGGGCAGTAGCAAAAAGAATCTAAGCCAATTTTGATAAAGTGCAAAGAAGCTGAATGATGTGGTGTGAACGCTTTCTCCCGCCCCTCCTGCAGATTTTGAAACTGCGCTCTCACACTAATGTTTCAGTTACTACGTTAATGAGAGCGTGCTTCCGATTGTGAGGGAAAAAAAAAAAAGGGCATTAGCACCAAACTAAAAAAAAAAAAAAAAAACTATCCCCCCCCATACCCCCACCCCCCAAACTAGGCTTTACGTATCAACCTCCCCCCTCCCCCCCCCCTCCCCCCACCCCCCCGCAGATGTATGTACATCCCGCGGATGAAAGCGACCTGGCAAGGACAAAAAAAATTGTACAAGCTCAAGACAGTGTAAACCCTTTTTTTTTGATCTCAGATCTTAAATTCAAAGAACACCCAGGCAAAATGCAGAAAAAAAGAAGGTTCAGTGTAAGTCCTTTGCGGTTAATTAATGTTAAAACGAAAATTAAGTGAAACAATAAAACAAACAAACGAACAAAAAGCCACAAAAAAGACAAATGTGCTCTCATAGTGGAATCGTTACAAGTATAGATGAAAAATGAGAAAAAAACTGTCTCTGTCTGTCCTGTCTGTCTGTTCTGTGGCTCTCTCTCTCTCTCTCCTCTCTCTCTCTCTCTCTCTCTCTCTCTCTCTCTCTCTCTGACCTCTCTATCTATCTAAACGGTTGCTGAATGTAGCTCTCCGTACACCAAATCTAATGGTGTATGGTGAAACTTGGTCGATTTCCTCTCTTTGTTCAAGCTTCAGTGCGGTCTATTCTTATTGGCTTAGACTTTGTGCATTACAGAAAAACAGATTTCAAACATGGCTTACCAAATGCTTAAAGAAATGGACGAAAAAGGAAAGGAAACGTGGGCCACTAAAGTCAGAAGAATGTTGTGTGTAAATGGGTTTGGACATGTATGGTGTTCACAGGGTGTCGGAAACAGAGAAAGTTTCCTGAAGGAATTTAAACAACGATTGACTGATTGTGCTAAACAAAATTGGTCGTCAAAACTCTCTGACAGCAACCGTTACGATCTTTACTGTAGTTTTAAAAGCTTATTAGAGCGCGAAACAATATTTTGATGTTATCAATTCATATTACGTCAGAAACATGTTTCACTAAATTTCGCTTGGGAATAACAGATCTGAAGTGTAACAGATATAGATACAAATCAGAATATATCGACGTGTTACAATGTCCTTTTTTGTCTAGCCTCTCAAGAAGATGAAACCCTTTTTTGTTCTTTTTTGCCGATTTATGACGAACCTACGAAAGAAATATCTGTCAGGTTTTAATTGTTGTTCTACAGATCGCAGAAAATTAACCATTAATCAATACCACTAGACCAACATCAACAGTGCATCTGGCCAAGTTTATTTTTATGCCTTCAAACTCCGCAGTAACATGTTGGATCACCGTCATTTCACGTGCGACTGTGGATAAATGCATTGTTTGATGGGTGTCACGTAATGCTTACGGGCTGCTGGCTATGTTCTTTCG
>JADBJO010012438.1:10000-15000 GCA_016801955.1 Conus betulinus
GAAAATATTCAAACGCGTTCCTCTTTACCTTCCATCCAGTAGAGACTAAAGAATAGAAAGAGGTCAAGGAAAATACTACAGTTGAGCAAGTCCATATACATAGCAACAGAATCGCTCCCAATCCCACACCTAAGTCGAGCTATATTTTGTCTGCAGTCTGCGTTCAAGCCCACTCCAGACTCTCTGTTTGCTGAAGTGGGTAAAAAACAAACGCTGAATACGAATAATCCTGAACTCGGCTTACTGCATAAGCTTTTCAGGGACACGCGATAAGGTCAACGTGGAGAGTGCGTGTTGGGGTCTCGCATGGGATTAGACAGCTAAGTTTGTTCCACGGAATGGAAGCATCGCTAGAAGTGTTGCCCAGAGATCTTGACCAGAGGGTCATGGCAGAAGAAACCCATTTCAGTGGGTGGGAATCTCATTCGGACTGGGTCTGGAACTAAGCAGCAGCCCACTTCTACCGGCAGTTGTTTCTTACCAGTGGAGCTGAAGTTCATTATCACGTTCTTTAGTGACAATACCCCTGGACTTGCAGTCATCTCAGAGGCTGACATAAAATCGCTACAGGCATAGACAGTGAGGGGGGGATATGGATAGTGAAATGACTCCAGAAACAGAATATGAATGGCCCAGTCTGGATCTCTTTGATGATGGTCATCCATTAGACATGAAGATACTGACGGTTCTAAAGAGCGCCATTTCAAGTTTGTACCATACAGGGTTGTATTCTGAGCAGCATTTTGTCATATATCCTGACTTTAAGCAGACTCGGATGAACAGTCGCCTGCATCGGGAAATATGAGCAATTTTTGGAGATATTAACCATTTTATATGGATGAAAGCTGGCTGCGTCTACAGTCTTCCTGTAGGCCCCATAGCACACTCAGCAACTTTGGGTAGTGGCTGGACGAGGCTTACACACACACACACACACACACACACACACACACACACACACCACACACACGCACGCACGCACGCACGCACACACTCAAACGCAAACACACAGTGCGCGCGCGTACACGTACGCAAGCACGCACGCAGAGTTTTAAAGTCATGGAACATGAACGAACAGGATAAAGTACATTGTAATTAAATGGCAGAGGGGGGAAACCTGATTCTCTGCCATATTCTCACATGGCTTTCAGGGATTATGCTGAGGAAGGTGCCATCTAGGTTCAAAATAACCTCTTGTATAGGTCTTAGCGTTCGGTTTTTTGTTTTGATTTGTTTTGTTTTATCTGAAACAAGGCCATTATTGCTTGTCACAATTTTCACCCACTTCGGGGAAAGCACCCCAGACAGAAAATCAGGCGCTGTGTGTGTGTGTCTGTGATATTTCGCCGCCTGGATCCCATTCCGCCTTCCAGCCTTTATCGGCAACTTCGGAGTCAGTGGCAGACAGACTTTCACGAGACAGTCTGTGGAGCTGGCGTGAAACCCAGATCTTGGGCTTTATCCGCCCTGAAGGGGAGTCGCTGCACAAGCCTGTGGTTGAGTGCACTCTGTCACCCTCCTTGTGCCTCGTCTTTTCATCATCTATGTCTCTCTGTCTCTTGTTTCTCTGTCTCTCCATCTTTCTCTCTGTTGTTCTGTCTGTCTGTCTTTGTTTCTCTGTCTATCTGTCTGTCTGTCTGTAAGTCTGTCTATCTGTTCATCTGTCTACCTGTCTGTCTGTCTGTCTGTCTCTCTCTCTCTCTCTCTCTCTCTCTCTCTCTCATTCTCTTTTCTCTCTTCTTATTTCCATTCTCTCCCCTGGTTTCTTTCATCGATATATCTCTGTATGTATCTCTCATATCAACCATGTAACTGCACACTTCACAACAGTGTATGACTTAAATATACCATACCCAGAGATCATCTTGTTATCAAACCAGATGACCACAGAGGCAACATCAGTGCCGAACATACCACAATTCTCTAACCCGAACTAATAGGTGGAAGGAAACACCTGCAGGGTATTCAATGTGTCTGTCTTAGCAGACTTGAAAACTGTTTTGGAAGGAAAGAAAGCTGGAGACAAAGTGACAAAGTATAGCCTATAGGACCGAAAGATGGGTACCACCCTCATCATGCTGGGGCCCCCCCAAGAGACGTGAAGACCGGCAGCGCCCCAGGGTTTCTCTTTTGACAAGTGGCCCATGACGACGTGATATCAACTGCTTAGTGTGGACTGCTGTAATAGGGCTGTGACATGCACAGGCAACTGAAGCAAGTTGCGTGAGAAATAATGACAACAGGGAGGGGGGGGTGGGGGTAAAAGTGGGAATGAAGGTAGGGTAGAAGTATCGGGTACTGAAAATGAGATGGTAAAAGAGGAAAGGACATCTCAGTGTAGTTTACGTCTTCAACAGCTGGGTGTCCGAACAGTATGCCTGCATCTCCCCTTTGCACATTAGGAACATGTAAATTCCAAAGGAGCCCAGCTACTTTCTGAGCTTCATGCAATTCTTCTGAATGCAGGAACGAAATGCAATGCGACGTTTCCATCCACCACTGGGTTGTAGAGGGATCTGAGATTGTGATGGGATTCTGATGTCTAAAATAATTGTAAACAAGCCCTTATGAGAACAAGTGAGGTATTCCCTATAATGCAATGTACATGAGAGAGAGAAAAAAAGAAAAGTGCATGGATGCTGACGAGGGCAATTTGTGTTAGTTTGTTTTGGTTTGGATTTTATTTTTTTTCAAGAAAATATTCAAACGCGTTCCTCTTTACCTTCCATCCAGTAGAGACTAAAGAATAGAAAGAGGTCAAGGAAAATACTACAGTTGAGCAAGTCCATATACATAGCAACAGAATCGCTCCCAATCCCACACTAAGTCGAGCTATATTTTGTCTGCAGTCTGCGTTCAAGCCCACTCCAGACTCTCTGTTTGCTGAAGTGGGTAAAACAAACGCTGAATACGAATAATCCTGAACTCGGCTTACTGCATAAGCTTTTCAGGGACACGCGATAAGGTCAACGTGGAGAGTGCGTGTTGGGGTCTCGCATGGGATTAGACAGCTAAGTTTGTTCCACGGAATGGAAGCATCGCTAGAAGTGTTGCCCAGAGATCTTGACCAGAGGGTCATGGCAGAAGAACCCATTTCAGTGGTGGGGAATCTCATTCGGACTGGGTCTGGAACTAAGCAGCCCACTTCTACCGGCAGTTGTTTCTTACCAGTGGAGCTGAAGTTCATTATCACGTTCTTTAGTGACAATACCCTACCCCTGGACTTGCAGTCATCTCAGAGGCTGACATAAAATCGCTACAGGCATAGACAGTGAGGGGATATGGATAGTGAAATGACTCCAGAAACAGAATATGAATGGCCCAGTCTGGATCTCTTTGATGATGGTCATCCATTAGACATGAAGATACTGACGGTTCTAAAGAGCGCCATTTCAAGTTTGTACCATACAGGGTTGTATTCTGAGCAGCATTTTGTCATATATCCTGACTTTAAGCAGACTCGGATGAACAGTCGCCTGCATCGGGAAATATGAGCAATTTTGGAGATATTAACCATTTTATGGATGAAAGCTGGCTGCGTCTACAGTCTTCCTGTAGGCCCCATAGCACACTCAGCAACTTTGGGTAGTGGCTGGACGAGGCTTACACACACACACACACACACACACACACACACACACACACACACACACACGCACGCACGCACGCACGCACGCACACACTCAAACGCAAACACATAAGTGCGCGCGCGTGCACGTACGCAAGCACGCACGCAGAGTTTTAAAGTCATGGCAACATGAACGAACAGGATAAAGTACATTGTAATTAAATGGCAGAGGGGGAAAACCTGATTCTCTGCCATATTCTCACATGGCTTTCAGGGATTATGCTGAGGAAGGTGCCATCTAGGTTCAAAAATAACCTCTTGTATAGGTCTGAGCGTTCGGTTTTTTTGTTTTGTTTCGTTTTGTTTTATCTTAAACAAGGTCATTATTGCTTGTCACAATTTTTACCCACTTCGGGGAAAGCGCCCCAGACAGAAAATCAGGCGCTGTGTGTGTGTCTGTGATATTTCGCCGCCTGGATCCCATTCCGCCTTCCAGCCTTTATTGGCAACTTCAGAGTCAGTGGCAGACAGACTTTCAGGAGACAGTCTGTGGAGCTGGCGTGAAACCCAGATCTTGGGCTTTATCCGCCCTGAAGGGGAGTCGCTGCACAAGCCTGTGGTTGAGTGTACTCTGTCACCCTCCTTGTGCCTCATCTTTTCATCATCTATGTCTCTCTGTCTCTGTTTCTCTGTCTCTTCATCTTTCTCTCTGTCGCTCTGTCTGTCAATCTGTCTCTGTCTGACTGTTTTCTCTCTCTCTCTCTCTCTCTCTCTCTCTCTCTCTCTCTCTCTCTCTCTCTTCTCTCCTTTCTGTCCCCTTCCTCTCTCATCGATATACTCTATCTATATATGTCCTCTATCTCTCCCCCATACCTCTCAGTGCTGAACTCACCACAATTCTCTAACCCTCCCCTGGTTGGTCTCTCTCTCTCTGCAGGGTATTCTCTGTCTCTCTCTCTCTCCGCTCTCTGCTTCTCTCCTCTCTCTCTCCCCTCTCTTCTCTTCATCGATATACGTCTCTATATATGTCTCATATCACATCTCATACCACATCAGTATTTTTTTTTTTTAACACCACAATTCTCTAACCCGAACTAATAGGTGGAAGGAAACCCCTTCACTTTTCAGTCTTTCCCTGATAATTCTTCTCTCTCTCTCTCTCTCTCTCTCTCCTCTCTCTCTCTCTCTCTCTCTCTCTCTCTCTCTCTCTCTCTTTTTTTTTAACCCCTCTCCCCTCTTTTATTCCTTTTTTTTTTACCCCCTCTTCACTTTTCGTCTACCCCATCTCTTCTCTCTCTCTCTCTCTCTCTCTCTCTCTCTCTCTCTCTCTCTCTCTCTCTCTCTCTCTCTCTCTCTCTCTCTCTCTCTCATATGCTCACTCTTTTCTCCAGTCTCCCCTTGCTTCCATCATCAATATAATGTTCTTTGTACC
>JADBJO010012438.1:20000-22500 GCA_016801955.1 Conus betulinus
CACTTGTACGTGACTATCAACTGGTAACCCTGACATTCCTTGGATTCTGTACCCTTCTACACATGTCCTCGCAAAGAGTATCAGACTAGAGGATGATACTTGGTAATGAATAGACGGTATGTGTGCTTTGAGTCAGTACATTATCCCTAAAATGAACAGTGGTTTTGACTTGAGTTCAATATATAATTTGTGGTTTATCAGATGAGGGAATACTGAACGAATGCACTTTGCACTGTAAATAAAAGTAAGCTAGAAGCCCGGAGCGTGACACAAAGTGAGTATGATGGTAACTGTACGATTTCACGCACGTCATGTAAATCTGGCGTCTATCAATTGGCATGGGTTGAGTTTGGATCCACACACAGTCGATTTAGAAATGTATCCGTTCATTTGAATGAAAGCACATATCGTCATTCCAACTGCACATCATCCATATCTTTTTGAGTGAAAAACCATCAGACTTGTAGATAAGTGTGATAAGCATAGGAAGAGCTTGCAGTATTCTGAAAGACCATACCGGAATTGAGGGAATACGCTTCGTGCCCCTTTTGTCCCTCCCTCACAAGAGCACACTGTTTCAATATTCAAAGGGGCAGATAGCGGTGCAAACTACTCATAACTCTGGTGAAGCATGACGTCAGATTCTACGACGTCATCTGCACATCTGCCTTCACTGGAGCACAATATTGTATTATGTAACAAGTCAGGGTGGCTGTACTGTGTTGCAATCTTGTGAATATATATGAATGTTGTAGTTGTTGTTGTGGTCGTCGTCATTATTGTGGTTGTTGTTTTGTCATTATAAGTTGTTCATTCACTCTTCGTCATGAAAATGCTTGATGGGTACAAGAGTCCCAATTGTTAGACTAGAACTTGTTACAATTACGCATCACTATCTTCCTTTTCTCACATAAGTGTTTTCTTGTCTGTTTTCTTCTGTCCAAAGGAACAAAAACTGCAAATCGTGTCATGATAAGCCGAACTGAACATAACGATCATCTTTTACGTATATCGTCAACAGCTTCGTTCCAGGCAAAACCTGTTTACAAAGCTGTCAGCATTTACCAGGTGCAGAATGAGCCAAAACCAACTTGCCCCTATTCCTTCTCACCCGTTCCCGCTTACTTCAATAGAATGATCTGATAAGATCCCAGGATCGGGCCACAGACATTCTCAATCAGCAAGCATGAAAAGCTAAAGTGATCGCCATGACACCATGTCTTATAAAACCCCAGACGGCAGTTGTTCCTTCCTCCTGAATGGGCAGTGTTTAACGTCGCTAACGGCCGGAAGGGGAGACAAGAGTTACAGGGAAGATATGTATAAGTGTAGAGAGGTGGGGCCGGCGGCGGGGCGATGGGGGAGGGGGGGGGGAAGAACAGGCATGGAAGAAGGGGGGGGGGGGGAAGGACTTCATTTTACGACCAGTGCCTGAGGGGACAATCTGATTGGAGCACGATTTCCTTCTCGTTTTTCTGCTCTCTCTCAGTCTCAGACACTGCCACTTTGCATGGCTGACAAGGTGCCCGTTTCTCCTTCCTCCCTAACCGTCATCACCCTACCCTCAACCCTTGTCCCTCACCTCCACTCCCCCCCCCCCCTCTCTCTCTCTCTCTCTCTCTCTCTCTCTCTCTCTCTCTCTCTGGTCTTTCATTTCGATCGCATTCTCTTTGTTCTTCTTTAATCAACAGTTACATCTGTTTACCTTTTGTATTCTCGGTCAGCCTGCACTAATTCACACACACACACACACACACACACACACACACACACACACACACACACACACACACACACACACACACATAAAAATTGCAGTCAATAAAAGATCCACAAAGAAGAAACTCGAAATGTTGCGGGAGTGCGTAGCGATGAAATGAGACAACCCCCCCCCCCCCCCCCCCTTTATCTGTCTATTCTTTGCTCTTTTCAACACCGGTTTGTTGTACGCATACCATCTGAAATCATTATGTTCCTGTCATGGTGACTTGATGGTGGTTGCGCTTTTTTTTAAGACAAAGATGTCTTTTTTTTTTTCAGATGTAACTGACAACCGACATAAACAATGAATAAAAGGAGAGTTAGATCCTTCAGTAAGTCCTGGGTCCAATATGTTCTAGGATTAGTATGTCCCACTCACACCCGAACTAATCAGTCTTTGAGCCCTGATTCTGCTTCCATTTCTAACCCTGAGGGTTAGGTCCTTCAGTTGATTGGGAAGCGTACAGCATTTCTGGTTCTTCTTGTCCTTGGACGCCTGTTTCTGTCGAGGCTTTGTAAGATTATTCAACTTTTTCTCTTCATTGCAATGTTACCCGTGGTCTGTGGAATGATGTTTTGTTCGTTTTCATTATGTCTGTTGTCAGTTACATCAGAAAAAAGGACATGTCTGTCGAACATTCACTTGTTTGATGTTATGTAGTGAATCCACAGTACTGTGCGCTGTGTGTGTGTGTGTGTGTGTGCGTGTGCGTGTGTGTGTGTGCGTGTGCGTGTGTGT
>JADBJO010012438.1:30000-35000 GCA_016801955.1 Conus betulinus
AACTATTTGTAACTGGAAATGTTCTACTCTCAGGCTGGATATGCTGATGATTCTGCTGAATATCGGTGTGCATCTGAGGATGTGCATTAGTACAATGTGTTCATACTGTTTCGCGCAAATAGTGTAAACAGTCACATACACTGTACAGTATGCTTATATGTGTAAGAAGACAGTATAAATATTCACGTGGACAGCGCAGTGTGTTTACATGAAGATAGCGTTCAACACTTTTCATGTGATAATCAGTTTCTTTCGGTACCAATGACAAGACCCGGAGAACCTCCAGGGCACTTGAAGACATGTGTTTCTTAAGAATTTGTTTCATGAGCTAATTCTAACAACGAGTGTTCATTCTCATTCCTTTTCCCGATGTCAACGTGCCCCACGCAACTGGGCCAGCAGTCGTGGCCAGTCTAAATCTTAGTTTTAAAGTCTTGAAGAAGAAGAAGAAGAAGAGATACTTGTCCGTTAAAAGTTGATGCTGTTGATGAGACCAGACCTTCATATGACTAGTCCCTCGTCTCAGAAAGAGGGCACAGAATGGGAGCATAGACACACAGCGTTGTCGCTTGAACTGAGGAGCTGAAAAGACAGGCGGAAGGGATTTTTATAAGCAGTTAATTGGTGGCTGCGAGGTGGCTAGCTGGAAACTGTTTCAATACGAGGCCCAAGTCTTGCCACCAAGGATTCCATTTTCAGTCCCTGCCAGAACGCACACATGCGCGCGCGCGCACACACACACACACACACACACACACACACACACACACACACACACACACACACACACACACACATACGCGCGCGCGCGCGAGCACCAATCGCGTACGCACACACGCCCCCAACACAAAAACAAAACAAAAACAAAAAACCCAAAAACGTATTATCCCCTTTTCTAAGGCAGCCAACTGACGGGAGCCTGGTCTTCTAAAGTGCATCGGTGTCATTTTGCTTTAAAAAGAGCAGAGGTTTCGAGCTACAGAAAGAGAACTCTAGATGGCAAGGGAGGCAATTGATGTCAGGGACACGCTACCTTGAACCTCCCTAACTCTTTCCCTGTCTCTCTGGTGTGCAGCAACAGCTCATTCTAACTGACGTCACCACTAACTGGAAGACCGGTGGCTGAGAGAGACACAGGTGAATGGATAGAGGGAGAGTAAAGAAAAAAAAACGCGGTTTTTTTTTTTTTTTAAATAAGAGAATGGGTGTACCAGCCCAAAATGTTGTTTGCGATGTATATGTATGTGTAAAATCCACCAAACTGGCAAATATAATTAAAAAAAAAAAAAAAACACAGGAAAATAGAATCATGACGACTTTAATCCCATTTTTTTTTTTCCCTAGGAAAGAATTACCAATGCTGATGCCAAGCAAGACTAGCTGACGGACGGGATTTTCGTTCTGGAGGTTCTGGACCGAACGGTTTTTTAACTGCAGTATTTTGAGTCCTGTCATAGTCACAGCTTGGATCAGAAAGGAAAAGTGTACTGGTTTGTGCTGCCAAAGACTCCAGGTAAAACAGCTCCTCCTGGCTCTGAAGAATACGCACGAGAGCTGTAAAAGAAATTGCTGAGCCTCATTTCAATCTTCAAGGAAATATGTCTGAAAGATAAAAGGCTGGAACGCTGCTCACTTTTGGATCACCTACCTGGACACAGTCTGACTGCTTCAACAGCTCTAGAGAATGACTCAGAAAGAACAACCTGAAACTACACTTACTAAGATGTTTGAAAAAATGTAATGTATGTGAAAGCTGTTTCTTGGTTATAATCACAACTACGCCACATATACTACACTGTATCTGCTGAGTAGGCTGTATCTGCGTGATTCACACCTTGGTGCAGAAGAAGTTTTGTAAGGGGATTTGCTCAGTGTTGACAAGTTTGAAGTGCCCTCAGTGCAATCTTTCGTGTTGTGTGTGTGTGTGTGGGGGGGGGGGGGGGGATATCATGCAGACAATCAACTGACACCCCCCCCCCCTGCCAAGACTAACATGGACAGCAAATTAAAGATTCACACAAAGACACTTGTAGATCGTAAACTATGTAGAGAGCACAGCCAAACTGATCGACGCCTTGAGAAACTTCACAATTAGCCTGTGGCTCACCTGTTGTTGCCGTTTGATCCATGGGAATGATAATGGTTTAGTCATGTTGTTGTTTTTTTTTTAGCCCTGCCGAACGCAGAGCCCACATCTGGGCTGAAAGTGAAACAACGGTGGGGGGGTGACAGGAAAAGAGAAAGACAACAGAGAGAAAGACAACAGGCAGATCTTTCGTTATTTGTTGAAACATTCTTCGTAATATTTATAGGCATCGTATGGGCATTTTATGTGAAACAAGTTAGAATATACATCCTGTATGGAAAGTGTGTGCACTATGTGTGTGTGGTTATAAAAGGGTCATAACAGTGCACATCCTGCATGCATGAAACCTGTGTGCTCCAAGTGTACCATACATAATAACAATAGGTGTAGCCTATACATCATGTGATACAAGCGCATGGGAACAATTTGTCCCAGGCAATTGTTAGCAGCAAATGTACTCATTACACAAATAAACAAACGTACACTCCTGTTTGAAAACATAAGTCACAAATCATCAGAGAAACTAAAAGTATTCAAGCATGTCCGTACATTTGAAAGAAAAAGTATTGAAATAAGTAGACAAATCTACATACTGACAAACAGATTGATGAGACAAAAAAATGTGCAACCATTGTGTTAATGAGTGTGTTGACAAAGATATTGACACCGTGTGTGTAACAAACCGAGTGACAACTAACTGTTACACGAATATAACATTGAACAAAAATTTGTGACAGAAAATGATGCACACCACGTTAACAAATGTGTACCGATGAGTATGTGGTGTTAACATGTTAACAAATGTGTACCAGCGTTTAACAGCAAACATGCGCGCAGCAACAAATGTATGTAATGTGTATGTAGGAAAAAGTGTAGGTGTCGTCTTCAAACAAAGTATTGTAACAAACGTGGACATCATGTGTAGTAAAGGTGGTAATCCAATGTAGCAGTGGACGGCAACAAATGGGGAAACCTAGGGTAAACAATAATAATAATAATAATAATAACGTACATTTATAAAGCGCCCTTTCTCACTAGAGCTCACAGCGCTTTACAATATTTAACTATAAAACATAAAAAACAGAAATCACTATACAAAACCATAAACCCAGTCACCTCATCAATTATGACAATGAAACATAGCAAGGAGGGGGTGGGGGGGGGGGGGCGGGCTGGCCAACCAACACTGACACACACACACACACACACACACACACACACACACACACACACACACACACACACACACACACACACATGGTCAGTTTTCAAGGGCAACACTTACAACACGTAACGCGATGACACACCCAACACCAGGACAAAAATGTTTTCTATAAAGAAAATTCCTTAAACAGATGGGTTTTGAGTGCAGAGTGGAAAGCAGTCAGTTTTGGCAGAGCGGATCGAAAGTGGGAGAGAGTTCCAAACAGAAGGAGCTGCAAAAAAGAAGGAACGTTTTTGTTGAAACGCGTGGCTTGCAGAGGGTGAGAGTGTCGGATGATGAGCGGAGTGTTTGTAATTGTAATGCAAAAAACATATATTAAAATACCTATAACAAGCGTGCACACCAAATCTGAATATCACATGAAAAAAAAAAATGTGTAGAGGCAAAAATGTGGATACCGTGTGTGTATAAGAACGTTTTTACAATCAAGTTGAATGAAGCTCCAGCGAGGTGCTTCATGAAGACAGCGTGATCCCAGAGGGTTTCCATTCTGGCAAGACCTCCTTCGTTGACGTGCGTCAAAGATGATCCACGGATCAGTCCCAAAGTTCATCCACCCGCACAAATAACATTTTCCTTTCCCATATCGCTGCCAGGCCGTTATTGAGGAATGTTCTCAACCTACTGGTCATTAGGTCCTGATCCAAAGTCTTCAGACTTGTGCTGATTTTACGATGACGAAGAGGCATGCGTGTTGATGTTTTCAGGTTTGAACTTGAGTTTGTTTTCTTTTAGCGATTTGGGGGTATGACATATGAAAAAAAGAAGTATCGCAGCTCAGTCATGTTTACTGTATAACACGGGAAGAAAGATACTTAGAATCGATAACTGTCAGATTTTTTTTAAGTTATACAAGTGTCTCGTTTTCAGATTCATTTTGCGAGGTTCGTTGCTCTTTTTTTTTTCCTCCCGACATTATTTTTGCAGAAGTAAGAACACTTTACAGAAATCATGAAAAGATGTTTTTTAAAAACATAGTAACAGACAAATATTTTGGACATTCAAACATCAGCTGATCATTACACTCGGGGACAGGCATACTGCAGTCTCTTCATGACAGTGGAGAGTTCCGGTTTCGGTCTACAGCTTCAGCGAGCACAGTTTTCTCCCTTTCAGTGCGTACTGCGGGCTATGATTTTCACTTGAGGCAGGCGCGACGGCCATTTTCCAGCTCTGAGACAGAGTGCCAAGTACAAACATGTTACAATGATGACGTCAGGGCAATATCTGCATGGGACTTCCATCAATAGTCCCAAATTAGCCGCTAAAAACTATGTTTGAAGCATGACTAACATCACATCCATAAACACTGTTAATTCCTGCCAGCATTTGTGGATAAAAGCATACTTGTGTCTTATCTTCTGTTCTCTCTTCTTCTTTCCTTTCATACTGTGTTTGCTCTCTAATTCATTTTTTATTTTCTTTGCTTGCTACCCAAGTTTATGCTCTGAGGTCCTCCCTTTTCTTTTTTTTTTTTTTTTTACTCTGATGGCGTCTTCCTTACCTTTCCTCCGCAAGATATATTGTGAGGTTCAAGTTGTTTGGCTTGATTCCAGCCAAATTTAACATCCATTGCTGAAATTATCGAACTATCTGTTGCAGGGAACTTGATCATAGAAGAGTGAATGCGTGTGTTTGAATCACATTGTGTGAACAGACATTAGATTGATGAAAAGAACGGCAAGTCTC
>JADBJO010012438.1:40000-58086 GCA_016801955.1 Conus betulinus
ATAATGTTTTCCAGATACTACTACATAAAGAGAAAGATAAGTAGTTTACCTGAGGGCTTCTGTCCCCTGGAGCAAGTATATGGGAAAAAAAATGAAAGACAGATAGCGAGCCAAAGGAAGCCCAGTAGGATTGCTAACACAAAGTGAATAATGCAGATGTAGCATAGCAAACACTATCTGTAGTTGTAATCGTGGTCCGTATTCAACAACTGCAGCTTTGGGCAGCTTCACACATACTCTCGGTTTTCAACGTCTTCACGTTACAGTCGAGTTCACGAATCACTCACACACTTACATGAACACACGCATTCTGTGACTTGTCATTTTTTTTTTGTTGTTTGTTTACAAAATCAACTTCAAACTCTACTTCCTTGTTCAGGTTATTTAACTGTTAAGGCTTCTTCAACCTACCACAAACGTTAACCAAATTTACGTTGGTGACATGCACAATTTTTTTTAAAACAGAACTGGAATAGATCCTTTTCCTCTCTTACCATCCTCAACAATACGTCATTTATAAAAACATTTGCTTAATATATATATATAAATAATATATTTATATATTATATATATATATATATATATATATATAACTTTTAATATTCAAACTTCTAAAATGTGCCAGTCATGCTATTATTCTTATAATTCATCTCATCTCATACCTCATGTCTTACAGGCCATGCAATCTGCAGTAGTTGCTTCAGTTGCCAGGAATTTAAAAGCAGGGTATCAGAGCACCTTCAGGTCACTGAAGATCGACGCAGGTCACTAGAATACAGCAACGTCAGAAGCGACAAGTTGGTATACTTTATACAACGTGAACAAAGGTCCCGAGTCCACAGAAAATAAACGTGGCGCACAAAGTATGTTGTAAGTAAACGGCTGGCTTGGACATAGCCTGATACCTTGTTGTGTTCTTACTTGGCTTTCAGGGGTGATAGTGAGGAAGACACCATCAGAGTAGAAAATGATCGCTTGCATGGGTCCTGACCGAAGATCATTACTGACTTGCCACAATTTTCACGCAGCTCCTGGGAAGCGGCAGTGCTCAAGCCAGGCAGAAAATCAGGCACTGTGTGTGTGTCTGTGATATTTCGCCGCCTGGATCCCTTCCAGCCTTTATTGGCAACGTCAGAGTCAGTGGCAGAGACAGACTTTCACGAGACCATCTGTGGAGCTGGCGTGAAACCCAGATCTTGGGCTTTATCCGCCCTGAAGGGGAGTTCGCTAAACAAGCCTGTGGTTGAGTGTACTCTGTCACCCTCCTGGAGTCTCGTGTCCTTGATCAACCCTGTCTCTGTCTGTTTGTCCTCTGTCTGTTCTGTCTGTCTGTCTCTCTCCCTGTATGTCTGTCTCCCTCTGTCTGTCTGTCTATCTGTAGGTCTGTCTGTCTCTCTCTCTCTCTCTCTCTCTCTCTCTCTCTCTCTCTCCATCTTTTTCACTCTTTTTTCCATTCTCCCGCATTGTTTCCTTCATCCATAGATGTGTTTATGTATCTCTCATATCAACAATAGAATTCCGCACCGCACAACAGCATACCGCATAAATATACTTCAAAGTCTTGTTGTTTAAAGCCAGCTGACCTCAAGAGGCAACATCAGGGCTGAACATGCCACAATAACCTGCACTGAATAAGTACTAAACGAAAGGAAACACGTGCAGCATAATCAACACGTCAGTTCGTTTGCAGATTTGAAAACCGTGGGGTTAGGGGGGGGGGGGGGGGGGGGGGGGGGGGGGGGGGGGGGGGGGGGGGGGGGCGAGCGAGAGAAAGTCGTAAAGGATAGGCCACCGGAGAAAGAAGACGGGTGCACTCTCATAAGGGAGCCGGAATAGCTCAGTTGGTAGAGCGCCGGACTCGTAATCTTGGTGATCCTGGGGTTGCAGGTTCGAATCTCCGCCGGGGCGTTTCGGTACAGGGGGATTTTTCCCTCGGAGTTAACATTGGTTCTGACTCCATTTCCCCTACAGTCCTTCGAATGAGAATATAAACCGAGGTTCCGTGTGTGAACGCACGCATAACATCTTGCACACACGTAAAATCCCATCACCAACATTCGGAAGAGTAGGCCAGTTTGGCCGTTGGTATGGACGACACGTTACACATAGTATGCACTCTGAGTGAGAAACGGAAAGAATGAATGAAGGAAGGAAAATGGGTGATCGATATTGAACGATACTGACTGGATGACACGGGAAACGACTGAATGAAGCGCCAGCTGGCAGCTCTTCAGTCGGCACTACCCAGGTAGGCAGCCCGTTGTGTAAACGAGTGTTGATTGTAAAGCGCTTAGAGCTTGGTCTCTAGCCGAGAATAGGCGCTATATAAGTATTCATTATTATTATTATACTGGGTCCCAAGAGGACTTGAAGACCAGCAGCATCGCAGATTTTCCTTTCTAGTGTTGGCTCATGACGACTTGGTATTAACTGCTCAGTGTCAACCGCAGCGCTGGGGCTGTAAGAGGACAAGTCTGAGAGTGGGCGTAAGCAGGTGACTGGAATGAGTGGTGTGTGAGTGTGAAGATGATGAAGAGGGGAGGTGGGTATGGGGGCTGGAGTCAGAGAGAGAGAGAGAGAGAGAGAGGGGGGGGGGGGCACTAAAAATGAGGCGGCAAAAAAGAGAAGAGAACGTACAGTCTTCAACTGCTTAGTGTACTGTACGTCCTCAACGGCTCGATGTCCAAACGACACGCTTAGAGCATGTATCTCTTCTTTATAAGTTAGAAACATAAAAATTTCTTTGGGAACCGGGTGCATTCTCCAGTTCCATGCAATTCTTCAGAAAGTGGCGAAGAAAATACAATGCAAGCCTTCCGCCCTTAATTGTAGACGCAGAGGTATTTGAGGTACTGGTGAAATTCTCATTTCTAAACAGATGGTAATGCGTTGTTCATCAGAGAGAAAAAAATGAAAACGTAGATGAATGCTGATAAGGGCAATTTGTGCTTTTTTTTTTTTTTCTTTCTTTCCCTCCTTTTTTAGGGAAAATGTTTCAATACACTGAATGCTGTCAACATCTGCATGCATCTTTCATTAACTACAGACTAGCGAACGGAAATAGAAGTCGGGAAAATTCCATGAATGAGCTAGTCTGTATGCGTTAGAACAGATCCCTCCCCTTCTCGCTCCTTAGTCGAGCTATATATCGCAAGCAGTCTGCCTTCAGACCCACTCCAGACCCACGTGTTCTCTGAGAAGTCTGGGTGGTGGATTTGCCGACAGAACCAGCTTCGTCTTTTCTTGCACAGGTTTGCTGAAGTGGGATTTGTGAGAGTAAAAGAAGTGCAGAGTATTCCTTAATTCAGCTTACCGTAATGGCTTCTCGGTCATTCCTTCCTTCAGGGACAGACGATAAGGCGAATGAGAATAAGAATATGCCAGAGTTTCAAATGGGACAACCAGGATAAGACAGGTCAGATTAATCCACCGAACGGAGACGTCGCTGGAGGTGCTGCCCAGAGATCCGGACTAGCATGACAGGAGGATCTATTCCAGTTGGCGGGAATCTCACTCAGATCGGGTCTTGAACAAAGCAGTTGTTTCCTATGGGGGTGGGGGAAGGGAAGAGAACAGTTGTTGAGTGTGTGTGTGTGTGTGTGTGTGTGTGTGTGTGCGCGCGCGCGCGCGCGCGCGGAGAGTGGGGGAGGGGCTTCTGTTCAATTTGTGGTATCCTGCAGTTGTCAAGTAATGTTCAGAATGTGAAAAAATATGTAACCTTTCAATAATACAGTTAACCGCACAATACCATATCAGGGCTTAAAATAATAAAAGAAATTCATTAAACAAAAATACCTCCAACATACGTTGCAAAACACCTTTGTCAAACATAAAAAAGGACATGGGAAAAAAGAAATAGCTATGTTTGTCGAGAAGAAGAATAAAGTTATACCTCCGTGTTTAATAATACCAGCAGCAAATGGTCAAAACTAACTTGAACAGAAAGTTAACTGTATAGAGAATAGACAAGCGATCGAAATTTAAAAACAAAGTCAAATGACCACGCACAGTTCTTACTCACTCAGAAATACCAGTATACCAATCAGTCAAATGCATGAGAAATTTTCATGCTGGGCAAAATTGATACCTTTTGTTTTGTTTTTGTATTTCGTCACCACATTAATGCCCATAGCAGGTTTATGTCACAAGTGTTGGTGTTGGTATGTTTACAGGAATGCACTGAAGTGGTGTTAGGCACCCCACGCCTCCTGTAGTTACTAAGGTCCCCGTAGGCAGCAGCCTGCAGGTATTGGATGAGAACAGGCACCACTGAACTGCACTAAACAGTCTCTGCAGCGGTGCACTTTCTCCTCTGATGTGTTACCTGTCCATGACCTGCTATTGACCTGAAAACTGCCAGTGCTTTGGCTGCTGCGATGGAGTTTAACAGAAAAAAAAAGACTGCACGACAGTCCCAAGGTGTGTATTTTGCTTCTGACGTATGTCGCTCGGCATTTTGTCGAGGTAAAATAAGAGACAGAAATCGAGCTGTTTTTAACTGGTCTCCATATACACCTACAATGTGATTGTTATACGCAACCAGATACTCACCAAAATGATATGGAGAGTCCACAAACCCCTCCTTCTCCGCTCCATTCCCAACCCCACCTCCCCCTTCCTACACCAAGCTTGTCCTACCCGCTCCCAGCCCCTCCTCCCATCATGCAATTATTATCGTCACTTCAGAGGCGTCTCTAGCAGGCTCTGTTTGTGGAGATAATCAGTGGAACTGGGCTGGTTTGGGGCCGAGCGCTCCTTTTGAGGGGAAGTCACTCGACGAATCTTTGCTTTAAATGAGTGGATTTGCATGTCACGTAACTTAGTAACTTAGTACTGCGTTATGCTCTCTAATCCATTTCTGTCCTATTTTGTTGCCAACTATAACCTCTCTCTCTCTCTCTCTCTCTCTCTCTCTCTCTCTCTCTCTCTCTCTCTCTCTCTCTCTCTCTCTCTCTCTCTCTGTGTGTGTGTGTGTGTGTGTGTGTGTGTGTGTGTGTGTGTGTGTGCGTGCGCGCGCGCGCACTTCCTTCTCCTCTTGCTCCCTTTTTTTCTTTAAGCAATTCATCATCATCAAATGTCGCAGCAGCAGCAGCTGTAAAGGTGCTAAGGACAGTTGTAAAAGTAGTGCTAATAGTGGTGGCAGTAGAAGTGGTAGTGGAAGTATTTGTTGCAGTAGCAGTAGTAGTTCTATAGAACCAGTGGTTGTTATATTGCATGTTCACTGTCACCCATGAAACCCTAGTCAAAGTGAGCGTGGAAGAATCGTCACACGCATCAAGTGCATGCATTCCAAACCGCTTTGTCCACATTTTACCATTTAAATCTCGCATACCATAATAGGTCTCTAAAACAGACGATTGTTCACGACTATAAATTCGTACTTCTAAGAATATGTTCCAGTGCTGCAACTTTCTAAACATTTCTTAACGCAAAGCATTTAGATAGAAGATATATGATATTGAATGTACAGTATGTATACGTTGAGTTGGTACAATCATCCTGAACCAAAATTGTGGTGGTGTTTTTTTTTTTTTTTGTTTTGTTTTTGTTTTTTTGTTGCGAGTGCAAAATAAATTTGGAGATTATCAATAAAAGGATGCTACGTATATGCCGCTTACCTTGTAAAGAAAAGTAAGTCAGAAGCCCACAATCTGACGCAAAATGAATATATTTGTAACTGGGCTGATTTCATGCACGTCAAGTGAATCCGGTGTCTATCAAATGCCAACACTGGCGTGGGGGTGAATGTGAACCCACACGGTCGATGTAGAAATCTTAACCGTTCATTTGAATGACAGCACGCATCGCCATTCCAACTGCAACGTCTTTCATATACTTTGAGCGAAACACCGTCAGATGTGCAGATAGATACGACAAGCGTGAAGAGGGTTCTCAGCATTCTGAAGGAGCACACCGGAATTGAGGTATTACATTTCGTGCCCCTTTGTCCCTCCCTCACAAGAGCGCACTATTCGATTATTCAGAAGAACCTCCAGCGGTACAGAATACAGATAACTCGGGTGAAACATGTCGTCAGACTCCTACGTATATTTGCGTGTCTGGCCTTAACACGAACGTAGTGTTCTATTGCTTACAGAGCTCGGGTGGAAACCAGGTAGGTAACAGACGTGGAAGACAGATTCGGTCAGACGGTGCTGGCCATGAAAGACACGTCGAGGGTTTGAAGGAATCGTTCACGTTGGCTTTCGTTAGTTTGGAGAGCTGGAAATTATGGGGGCCCGTGGAGGGGGGGGGGGGGGGGGGGGGGGGGGGGGGGGGGGGGAGGATGAGAAGAGGAGTGGTGATGACGGTGTATGTAGGACGTAGTGATAAAAATGCGTTTAACGTTATTTTTGTTTGTTTTTCATTTAATTTTACTGTTGGATTCTCTGGGAATATCTGTGTATGGTAGGGTAGATGAGTCGAACATATATGTATATATACACCAAACAGCAGCAGACGAAAACTACAAATACAAAACCAGGTGACCCTTTTGATCTCAAGCATTGTTACAAAATATACCATGATAGATGTAGACAAAAATGTAGTCTTGTGTAGTTGATATGAAAAAAATATTTAAAGTAAACAGCTCCTTAGACGTAAAACCAAACGAAACAAACAAATGAACCAAACAATGTAAATGCGCACCATGGTGAAGCATCTGTGAGTGTAAATGAAAAATGAGAGAGAATACCCTCTGTCTCTCTCCCTCTCTCTCTCTCTCCCTCCCTCTCTCTCTCTCTCTCTCTTTCTCTCTCCCTCCCTCCCCCTCCCTCCCTCTCTCTCTCTCTCTCTCTCTCTCTCTCTCTCTCTCTCTCTCTCTGTTGTCATGTACATACGTGCTTGTTAATAATCAAACCAGGTACAATTCTCATGTTGTCATGTTGGTAATATTTTGGGGGGTGGGGATGGGGGTGGATAAGAGCATGGAGGTGGAGGGACATATTTTATCACATTTCTTCAATTCTGAGAGATCAACCAGAGAGGCAGAAGCTAGAACTTGTCCCATGGTATCAGTCTAACATGTACATAATCATTATCTCTCACCTGTGTAATGACGCACTGGTCACTGGCGAAACCTCTGCATGACCTATTAGCGATATTAAGTCCAGAATGATTTCCGAAGACCAAAACATACTCACCCCCCTAATCACCTGTGCTCTCACCCCTTCCCCTCCCATAACCAGAATCATCTGAGAAGACCCAGACAAGGGCAACAGCCATTGTCAATCAGCAGGCTTGGGAGGCTAAAGCGGCCATCAGTGTGTAATACTGTGTAAGCCCCAGACATCCATTGTTGCTTCCCCCTGAATGGGGATCACGTGATGGTGCCACTGACCAGACAGGCAGGCAGGAATCACAGCAAAGGTATATGTGTGTGTGTGTAGGGAGGAGGACCGAGGAGGATGCTGATGGTGGGGGATGGGGGGAGGGAGGATAACGGTGTTGCGGGATGAGGGACTTCATTTTGCGACCAGGACCTGAGGAGACAATCTGACTGGAGCACAGTTTCCTCTTCTTTTTTCTCCTCTCTCAGTCTCAGACATTGCTACTTTGCATGGCTGACAATGAGCCCCCGTTTTTTTTCCTCCTTCCGCCGCCCCCAAGACCATCCTCACCCCTTCTGTCTGTCTGTCTATCTGTTTGTCTGTCTGTCTGTCTGTCTGTCTGTCTCTCTCTCTCTCTCTCTCTCTCTCTCTCTCTCTCTCTCTCTCTCTCTCTCTCTCTCTCTCTCTCTCTCTCTCTCTGTGCGTCCTAAACAACCTGATTTCAATTATCCATCCCTATCTCATACCCATCCTGTATTATGTTTTTGTTGTTGTTGTTGTTGTTGTTCTCTTACCTTTGTGTCTATATTCCTCTCCACCCTCCTCTTACCCCCAGACAAAGAGCGGTGACCTAAAACATTGGCAGAGGTCGCTAAAACGAAGACTTCCTCTTTCACCACCTGAAGACAGCCTGTGTGTTTATCAGTTGTCTCCAGATTCGCTGCTGGCGTTAACACCGCCCGGGTGAAGTTTACTCGTATCTTCTTGCAGCTCGCTATTATTCGATTGTCTTCTGTCTTTTCATCCTAGTTTGCCGTTAACGTGACACGGGTTGTAGCAGGCCCCTGTAAGCCATTCCTGTGGGGGCGGATCTTATTCTCATTTTCTGCTCTCGTTATTGCCGCCAGCAAAACCGGTGTGATGCTCGGTGGTTTTTTGTGCTCGGGTGCTATTATTGCTCGCTTGGCACACGTTGTTCTACGTACTTGATCCATAGAGTTTGTCTTCTGGCGCAAGCTGCAAAAACAGTGGTGTTTGTTGATATTTCATCCACATGAACCACTTTACTGTCATTGCTGAGGCCGATACGGTGCAATATACGGTGCGGGTGAGAACCAAACACATTTCCTCTAGTAGGGCGAATCCCGGGCAAACCGAGCCAGTGGCTCAGCTTTGCTCACAGAGTGTTCTCTGAACTCATGGAAGATTGGAAGCCAAGGTTGGGATCCGGCAACATTCCGCTGCTTGTTTTACATATTTCACAGAACCATTACTTTTCACGTTTGTGGGGGATTTTTTTTTTTCTCTGTGCATGGAAACAGATGCTCACTAGGTCGATGATATCAGAATGAGCTGATGTTTACTCGAAATTGGAGGGGAAATTCGAGTGGTTGTGGGAGGGTTGACAATAATTAGATTCTGAATTGTGGTGGGGAGCGAGACGGTGACGTCGAGTGTTGATGTGTCTCACGCTATTGTGATGAGAAATGTCTTCCCAGCTGATGAGAGTAACAGGGTCAAAATATTCCGTGGTGGTGCTGAATGGACAAGCCTGCAGGTGTTGAACAAAACTGTTGGAACTAAACTGCAGACCAACTCGGTTGGTCTCTCCTGTTCTGAAATCACCGTTTTTTCTGCGTATGGTCAAGACAGGACAAAGCTGACATCTCTGGTGATAGGGACTGTGGAAACTACATTGGCAATGAATAAAAGAGGTAATTGGTCCATTGTTGGTTGCTGAAAACCGTTTGGGTTTCTGCGGGTTTGTGATGGTGGTTTTACTGGTACACCTAAACATTGGAATTTTTAAAAAAAATAATCTTGTTTGCAGACACCCTAATCATAATCGTCTTATCAGTTCGGAGTTGGAGCTATTGTCAGTGGAAATGTCTTTGTTTCATGGCAGAAATAGAATACACGGTTCTGAGGCTTACTGGTGTGCAGCTAATTCTTTGAATGGTTGCAAGATATCATACTGTGTGGGGAAAGGAGTACACAACAGTCACACACAAGTTGAACGGTATTCTTATTGTACACGTGAGACAATCGCGTAAACACGAGTCGCAGGGTTAGTTGCTGTTTTTTATATTGTGTCAGAAACAACAATGTGCAAAGACTTTCCTTGTGAAAATCACTTCCTGTTTACTGGCATTCAAGAGCTGAAAGGAAGGCAACGGGTTCCCTGTTTGTTTGTGTTTGTTTGTTTTGGGTGTTTTGGGGTTTGGCGCTTGGTCTTGGTGGCTCTGTGTGGCCAGCAGAATTTTTTTTTTTTCTACGAGGCCAAAGTGTTGCTGTCAAGGTTGTATTTTCAGTCACCTCGCCAGAACACTAACACACAACACATACAAACACAACACCCACACACACACACACACACACACACACACACACACAACAAGCAACGCGCGCGCGCAGCGACACACAAGCGCGGCGCGCCCCGCGCACACACTAACATACATACACACGCACGCACGCACGCACGCACGCACGTCCACCACACCACACACACAAACACACACACACAAACACAAACAAAACAAAGAAAGCAAACAAACAAAAACCGTATTATCCCCTTTTCTAAGGCAGCCAACTGACGGGAGCCTGGTCTGTCTAGAAGTGCATCGATGTCATATTTGCTGAAAAAGAGCAGGAGGTTTCGAGCCAACGAAAGAGACTCAGAGAAGGCAAGTGGAGGCAATTGATGTCAGGGACACGCTACCTTGAACCTCTCTGACTCTTTCCCTGTCTCTCTGTGTGTGCAGCAAACAGCTCATTCTAAATGACGTCACCATCTGACTGGAAGACCGGTGGCTGAGAGAGGCAGGGTGAATGGATAGAGAGAGAGGGCAGGAAGAAAAAAAGAAAAAAAGAAACCAAGAAATGGATGTATAGTCCAAAGTCTTGTTTGCGATGTACCTAATGCGTTTAAAATTCCGCGAACTGGCAAAAATACAATAAAGATTCAGGGAAACAGATTCGTGGCATTACACTCATTCCTTTCCCTTGGAAAGACTTGCAACATGGATGTCAGGCCAGACTAGTTAGACCTTTGAGATTATAGATCTGTTCGCTGTTATACATAGCATGATATTCCAAGTCTGCCACTGGGGAAGTCGACCAAGTCTTCGGCGAGAGCATCTGGGGGGGTGAGCAGTCCGTCATTAGTAACAGTCCGGAACACGACCCACGCAAACGCACGCGCTCACACACCATTAGCCACTCACACCACACACACACACGCACACACACTACACACCCACACCACACCACAACACACACACACGGAGGTCAAGAGAGTAGGACTTTGATGCGAGACTGAGACACCAGAGACCGCGAGAGATGAGAGACCATAGTGGAAATCCGATTTTTTTACAGACAAATATGATAAAATCACTTCGATTTTTTTTAAGACAAACTAACATCAATTTTTCTAAAAAAATCACAAACATAAGACCATTTGCTTTTAACATTGTGTTAATGGAACAGTCTTTCACGAATAGGGTACAATAAAGCGAACAAAATTAGCAACGATCTGTCCAAACGAAGGAGCCAAAAAAGCCCTTCAAACATGCCTTTAGTAGACGAAACCTGGGGCCAGACAAAAGAATAAATACCGTTTATGCCAGCATGACGTTTTGAGCCTTTCCTGACGGAGAGCCGGAATCAGAACGTTTGTGGCAGTACTGAGAACACGTTGTCGTACCCGAGAGGTCAATTGCGCACAAATTTGTGACGTTACAAGACAAACATGTGATATAAGATTTGTCAAAAAAAAAAACCTCACAAAATATGCTAAGACTTAATTGTTAAATGGCCGTCTTGCACGAAGCATGCAGGCAAACATCAAGCGATACAAATCTGGCCCAACACGATCTGTCCAAAACACGAAGGAGCCACAAAAAACAGCCCTTCAAACATGGTAGTAGACGCGCGTCTGGGGGCCAGACAAAAGAGAGAACCACACTAAGGTTTATGCACGCCATGAACGTTAGTCCGTTACCTGACACAAAGAGTGAACAACGGATAACCTTTTGTGTTTTTGCACAGTAGAGTTACTGTTGACAAAGGAGGCTGGAAGAGGTAGGATGCTCTTAGAAATTCCTTGGATTACGCGTCTAGATATTTGGGGTGGGGTGCTTCGCACCGCTGAGCAAGAGCAACCGTACGCCCACAATGACCCAAAAGACAAAATGAAACTGGGCCGCACCTAAGTACACTTTTTCTTCTTTAATGCAATCCGGCGTCTGTACCATGATATGATTTAGCCTGTTTGTTCTGTGGAGTACGGTCTCTCGCTGCCACGCTTGACCGCACCAGTTAAAGTGGTCCAATCACGTTTGCTTTCATTCCAGACATAAAGGCGAAAATGGAAAAGACATAAAGGTAGAGAGAGATAGAGAGAGAGAGGAGAGAGAGAGAGAGAGAGCGAGAGCGAGAGAGAGACGAGATAGAAGAGCTGAGATGTGCAGCAGTGAGATGGAGAGCCGCAGAGATGATGATTAGGAGATGAGAAAAGAAGTAAGAAAATAAGAAAAAAACAAATGAAAGGGGGCGAACGGTCCGAAAACCAGTGTAAAAAACAAACAAGAAAAAAAAAACGTGTCAAACAAGCGAAAAAGGGACAAGAGAAAAAATACTGTCAAAAAAAAAAAAAAAAGCAGAAAAAAGACAAAAAAAAAAGAAAGATACACAGGAGGAATCTAGAAGTGGAAGGACATTAACCTATTTAATGGAATCCGTTTCCCATGGTGCGCCGCAGGCCGGAGGAAATGAGTGTAGGGTAGATAATTGCGCGCTGGTTACTATAAAGAGGCATGATAACCCAAGCGCTGGTAAAGAGACGTCTCGGTGGCAAGGACGGCACTCAGTGTGCACTCCCATCCCTCCTTCTTTACACTCTCTGCGACTGTCTGCCTGTCCCTCCACCACTGTGTGACAGCCCCTTCTGTTCGCAACTGCAGTCACACGGCTTCCATCCACGCGGCTATCCTGTGTTGACAGATAATAAGGTAGGTGGTGTGAGAGAGAAAGGGGGATGGAACTAAGAAGATTTAGAGGATATGAATAGGTGGGTGGAACAAGATGACAAAGGATTGTGAAGGGTCGGCAGAAGCTGAAGGGCACAAAAAAAGGGGGTGAGAAGATAAACTCAAATGAATAAGCAGAAAGCAGATGGGGATGCTATACTTCGACAGGAGGTTTTAGTGCTAAAAAAAAAAAAACAAAATCAGGTAACAGAAAGATCAAACAAATGAGCGGATAATACAGAAAAAAAAATAACGAAAATCAAAATATGAGTGCCGTCCACATCAACATGCGTAAAATACTATCCTATAAATATGTCGTGTACTTCACGGGATCAAAATCGATGGCTCAGTGGGGCGGTCGAATGGGTTCGTCAAAAACCGTGTCCTAAAGAAAAAGGACCGTGTAGCCGTCACGTTATAACGTGCGTATTCTGGTAACAATAAACCTCGGGCATCATCCGTTACCCATAACGAACCGTACCTCACAAATTTCATACACGATAGGGCCCAGAAGTTTCGGGGAGAACCTCGGACGCGGGATTGGAACCACACTGTTCTGAGGCCATGGGAACAGATAGACCACGGCCAGACAGACCCCAAACAAACACACAACGGCATTACGGTCAAATCTTACAGTTCCGCCTTGTCAAAGTACTATCTGTTCTCTCAGACCTGGAGAGTTCAAAAATGCACAGAGTCCAAACATCTGTGAGAGAATGATGGGTGGTTTCTATAAAACACAAAAAAAAAAAACAGGAGAGAACAGAAAGAAAGATAACCGAAAAGAGGAAAGGAGGTCCAATGAACTCGGGAGATTAGCAGATAAGAAGAAAGACAGCACACAAAACGTTGAGGAAAACATGTGGGAAGAATGGGGAGCCTGAACCGACAGTCATGCACACGGCAGCAAGCAATAGAAACCTTCCGACCACCCCTCAGAAAGAACATGGACCTAACGAACTAAACGTCAATATAGCCGTCACATTGGAAATGGGACTAGGGCCCCCGATGGGTGGCGTTTACACACTACTGAAGAAAAGGGCTTCGAAGAAAAGTATTTCGTTTGTTAAGCCTGAATGGATGTACTAGGGACGGACTGAACTGATGAGCTTGCGGCTGCTCGCTGAAGAACTCCGGTTCTATTCATATGACGGTGTCTCCATTGTAGGACTGTGTCTGTAGCCAGGAACAAAGACGCCTGGCAAGATCAACAGTCACCAGGGCCGGACAGGGACCAGCAATATGCTTTAAAAAAACGACAAGGACTCAGTACCGTCACCAGATCTACGGCCACAGACAACAACTTACTGAGAACCAAATCGTGTGTCCTGTCTATTGAGTATACAACGACCTATTGACTCGCTTGACATGTGCCAGTAACAGAAATGTCTTAAAAGTTTGCTGGAAAATCACATTGCGGTTGCAGCGATGCACAGGTTAAACTTTAGTAGGTGGACATAAAAGAACTGCTGTCTGTTGTCAACACAAAATCGTGTGTCCTGTCTAGTTTGAGATAAAACGACCGGAGTGACTGTTCGCGTGATTGTACATAGGAAACAGAGGTATTAAAATTGTGAAAATCACGGGAGTTGTGCAGAATGGGCAAATGTGAACTTTAGAATTAAAGTATGGAATAAACATTTAAATGCTGTACTGTGGTAAAACTTTGACAATGGTTCTGTTTGAATAGGAAGAATCTATTTTAACTCCCTCTCCAAAAGATTTGTCCCTCCTCCTTAATTTAGGTTACTGGAACTAAGCCATAGTTCTGTACCATTATTTGGTATCCTGCTTAGATAGATACCCTATGAAAAACAGTGTTCAGTTGCAGCTTCTGTGTCTCATCTCTCTCCTCTCACGCACTCTCTCGTCATTCTTCGCCTCTCTCTCTCTTCTTAAACATCCTCCCTCTCTCTCCCGTCAACTGGTCAAGTACAAATTCCGATCCATCGGACCAAACTTCAACGTATCTCAAAGGAGGACTTCGCCAATAACTAATCTTCAAAACTCACCAACCTGAAAATGCATCACTCCTCCCTATCCCGTTATTCAGTACAAAACGACTACCCTCTCTAGGTCAAACCGATGGCTCGTCCTCTCCTCACTCTTATTGTTATGGAGAATTCATTCTGGGGTATAGACCGAAAAAAAAACCAACTATGGACACAAGAGCATGGAAATTAGAACGTAGTTTTCGACCTACAACAACGATGAGACCAAAATAGTACATGATCCTAACACACGAGACAATTGCACACAGGGCGACTTAAGCGCAGGACACACAACACCAACACAAAACCGCGGCGCGCGCTGCGCAACACACACACACATCACACACACATAACACAGCACCACACACACACGCCTAGCTTGCCTACGCACCTTGTTTTTAACAACACATTCGGTTTAATCTTTTCAGTTACCCACTTGCAAACCCCTGTCCTTTTCCTTAAGTGAACTTTCAAACTTTAATAATTCCTGTTACTTTACAGCTCTTACAACCAAAATCCTGCCCATCCAGATTGCATCTCTCCTCTCCTCTCTACTCTCCTCTTCTCCTCTCTCTCTACTCTCTCTCCTCATCTCTCGGGGGGCTCTCTCTCGTCCGAAACGCCCTGAGTTTTCTTTCTGGACTCATTTGGGTTTTTTTTTCCCCTGTCCCATTTCCTTTTTTTGTCATCGTCGCCTTTTACTGTTCTCTTTTCCACTGCATTGATCAGACAAGGGCAGTGACCTCTACCATTGGAAAAAGCGTGGCCAATACACAGATTTTCAGTTCCACACTTAGAGATACCACATCGTTGTTGGCGTGAATAGCATGGTCTAGGCTGCTGGTCCCTTCTTGTAGCTGGTTAATGTACAGTAGGTGCTGTATTACAAGTCCACCTGCCCGGTACTTCTGTTTTGTTTTGCTTTTTTTTGGTTTGTTTTTTTTTTTTTTGTCTTTTTTTTTTGTTTTTTTTTGTTTTTTTTTTGTTGTGGTTTTTTTTTTTTTTGTTTTTTGGGTTTTTTTGGTGGTGGGTTCCTTTTTATTTAATCCATGATGAAGAAGGAATCCGTTGTATCCACTATACTTGTCGCCTTGCGTGCTTTAAAAACCAGGATACCAGATGTTGCCTTGCTCACATCTCATCTGTTTTGACACACAAACCGTTATTGTAAATGTCTAGGTCCATGCTGGCCTTTGCCGTTCACAGCTTTATACTCCAGTAGGCTACACAGGTGTATGGTAGTGTTTCTTATTTGCATACAACGTTTTTACGCTTTGAAATACCGCGTTGTGCTGCATAGGTCCGGAATGCTTGGATAAATTTCGTTCCTCCCTAGTATCACTTTTATTGTCTCGTGAACCTATTCTATGATGGTTGCTATGAAACTCCTAACATGTACTTCTTGTAGGTTGAGTGCAGCAAAAGCTGACACCTACATTTTGCCTCGAAGACTGGGGCTGTGGTGGAATCCCTCGTTTTCCCATGGGCATTTAGTCTTATACGTGAATTCTTTTGTTGGTTGGGTTTTTTTCCTCGCCAGGTTGAAGCTGATTGTCATCAGCCCAGCACCATGCCATGAATGTCGCCGGTACCAGACATGTCTGAGAAAGATTCTGGACTGGGCTTTGTTACTTTACGTTAAGGTCTGAATCTCCGCGGAGCAACATGAAGACGATTTGGTCTACACACGATTGAATTAGTATACGAAGACTATTGACGTAAGGGAGATCTTGTGATTGGAAAGTGTGTTAAAGGGGGGCAACCCTTTAGGCGTTGACTGCTCCCTAGAAATAGGAACTACAGACTTCTGTGTCGATAGTCTCTTTAAAAAAAAAAAACAGACAAACAAACACAAACAACAAAAAACAAACCGACTTTCTTGCCCACTGATCACCTAGATCGACACATTCTCTGTCACCCTCCCAAGACGATAACTTCCTTCTTTCTTCGAGAATTATATCGAATCGACAGTGTTTTCTCACATCATTATAATCACTTCATCTGTTTCATCAAGCGTAGTCTTGTGTTGGGGAAACAATAAGCAGCCGCGAAGTCCAGTAGTCTTTTCGGCCATGCACATAATACATCTGGTGATTATTTCAGTGCTACTGGTGTGCACACATGGGCAAATCAATGTGAGTATGTTGGGTTTTTTGAAAAAGTAGCGTAGAACAGTGACAAATATTATGTGAAAAACAAAACAGTGTAATTAAGTGTTTGGGACTTTAAGTGAAAGTAGCGTAGACCAATGACAAAATATTATGTGAAAACACAAACAGTGTTAATTAATCACGAGCTGAGAGACTTTTAAGCTTTCCTTTGGGCCCCCGTTTCCTTGGGCAACTCTCAACAGCTGATGTAGTATCTGCGAAAACAAGCAGGGCAAATGCTGTATCTGCTAGAAAGTGACCTTCAGATAACACGGAAAACCAGCGACAAACACATCGTCAGTGGCAATCGCTTGGTTCCTTGATCAGTTAGATCTATTGCCAAGCCCATCTGGTCACCCTTGCTGAAGCTAATTCTGATCAGCCCCCAAAAGGAAGCCACAAGCTGATGTCATGGAAACCCTGAAAATCATTCTCAAGGAAAAGACTTTTAATGCAAGCATCGTCATTTTGCTTGATCAAAGGAAGACTTCGGGAGCCTGAAGCAAGCTCGTCCTCTCGATTTGCTTGATTAACAGAATGTTACTTAAAGTCCTCATGCAAGAACGGCGAAGAACATTACGCCAAAAGAGCAGGGGCGGGCGCAAGTGTTCTTTGTCCATGTTGAACAACTATATCCCCCAAATCTCTTCGGTAGGATCGAACCATGAGTATGAATGAAAACATGACATTAATCTACATGTCTTTGAGGTCATCATTTTTTTTACTCCATATTTGTAACGAAGCCATGCAATTATCTGTTTCAGTTGCTTAGCCTGTATGTACAACATTTGTGTGTGTGTGCGCGCGCGCGTTTGTGTCGTGTGTGGTGTGTGTGTGTGTGTTGTTGTGTGTGGTGTGTGTGGTGTGTGTGTGTGTGCGGGCGCGCGTTTATGTGTGTGTGATTGGGTGTTTGGTGTGTTGTGGGTGTGTGTGAGGTGTGATGGTAGACTTTATCTTTGGAAAGCAGATTTAGAGAAAAGAGAGCGAAGAGACGAAGAGGAAAAAGAGGAGGAGAGAGAGAGAGAGGGAGGGGGGGGGGGGAGGAAAAAGTGACACACAGAAAGACAGACAGACTGGCAGATAGACAGACAGGCACACAGACGGACACAGCATGTGGTGTCTGTGAAGATGTTGATGGCTAAAATACCGTGTGTGCTACGACGGGATCGACTTTTTCACAGACAATAGTAAGGAGAAAAAAAAAAAAATGAACATGAGAGCCATTTGCTTCACAAAGTCATTTAACTGAACCGCCTTTCTTTTTATATGTGGCACGATTATAGGTAATAAGGACTTTAGCCGGGGTTTTTTTTTTCAACAAAGGAAACAAAACAAACAAAAATCCCGTCCACAAACCTTCTTTCAGAAAGCCCTGGGACCAGTCAGCAGCCATAAAAGAAATTGTTAACAGCGACATTTGGTCCCTTCCGGTCCACCGCCTGACGTTATTGCTCCTTTTCCATGTTGACTCTGCTGAAACTGGGAGAAGGGTTTTTGGACGCCGGCTTAGGATTTGTCATTGGGAACACACGCGCTCCTACCTCTAGAGTTCATTCAAACCTTTCACGTCGTTCCAGACAGCAGAAAGATGGAGTGGAGAGACTGGAACCGTGCTTTTTCCTTCTTTAATTTCACCAAGGTCTTTCCGCT
>JADBJO010012439.1:0-30000 GCA_016801955.1 Conus betulinus
GTTAAAGGCACAGTACAGAATGTCGTCATGGAAGAATCAGATTAAGCTTCTTTATAACATGTTGTGCTTAGTATTTTGGCTTTGTATTTTCACTCCCTTAATTCTGAAAATTGTCACGTTGAGTAGCTGTTTACCCAAGCAGCTTTATGTGAATGGTTCTCAGTATTCAACCAAATAGTCCTGATATAGAAAGCACACTCTGTCTCTTGTGTGTGCGTGTGTGTGTGTGTTGTGTGTGTGTGTGTGTGTGTGTTGCACTCTGCAGCTGCAGCTTTTGTTGTTTGTTATACAGATGTGCAATTGTAGTCTGATATGCAAATTTGGCATGGTGACTCATTAGCATACACCAGCGTAAACAGGTGGAAAGATTACTCACTGGCTGGAAGCATTTAGAAAGGAAAGAGCAAATACAGGTAAAAGTTATCTGCTTTTTTTCTTTTTTTTTTTTTCAATTTCACCCATCTCACTATTTTCTTTGTTGAATTTTTTCAGGTGTCCACCCTACACTCTGAGATGGTGCGCTGGATGGTGCAGACGTTGCTGAGGCTGGCACCAGACAAGGAAGGCAACTCTCGGGAAGCTGCAGAGATGGCGCTGCTAGGCAGTGTGTCTGTGCCTCAGCTGCATGAAAACGCCAAGCAATTGTTTCAGTCTCTGCACACTTTTTCTAACTATGTTACACTGTAAGTGCCCTTGGGTTTTTTTTTTTTTTTCTCTTTTTTTTGTGGCTTTTTGTGCTTTTTTTTTTTTCATTTTTTCTTTGTCAAAGATGATTTCTGGCTTGTATGCTGTAAAATCTTTGTACTTTTTTCTTTTCTGTTTCTTTATTTCATATTTTTTTTCTTTGTCCTTTCCAATTTTCCTTTTGTTCTTTTATTCTAAGAGAGTGTTCAACTTCTTACATTTTTTCCTCCAGACACAGATAGGTTGGGGTTTTTTTTTATGCTATACACGACACCCCTAGAATTACAAATCAACCCAACATCAACCGGCTCCATACATATCAGTGCATTGTATGATCATACATTTCAACGATTGTGAGGCACAGCTAAAAGTTTTGTGTGTATGGTTTGGAATTTTCCCAATTTCTCTAGGATTTTATAGATGGCATCATCTATAGTCTGATATTCTTTCTGAACTAGTCACTGCCTGTCTTTAGCGCTGCCTTTTTCAAAGACATTTTTCATCTCTCTGCCGCCTTCCACTGTTTTTCAGCCATTGTGGCCCATTTACCTGTCTTTGTTCTCACGAGTCCTTCCGCATTTTTCTCCAGTGACACTTTTTGACATGCCAGCTTTGTTGTTGTGATATGATACAGCAAGAAGGCAAGGATGCTGTGAATGATTGTTGACAGTGAACACAAGCTGCAGCATCTCTTTTGCAGTACATCTCTCATTGCCTTACGGCCTCATTTTTTTTTTTTTTTTTTTTTTTTTTTTTTTTTTTTTTTGCAGCACCATAAAGCTTATCATTACCAATTTTTTTTTTCATACTGTTTGTTTTTCCTTCTCAGGCTGCCAAATCATGCAGAAGGGCTGGCACCCTCGAGAGTGTCCTGGTTCTATCCCTTCCAAAGGATGCCAGTGCAGTTATGTTACATAACTCAGTGTCGCAGGTCTTTATACCCCTCAGGCATGGTTGATGCATGAATGAATTATGAATGATTTAACGGATCAGTTTTTTGACCCATTGACACTAGAGGCAGATTTTTGAAACTGAAATGAACATGAACAATATTTCATGCAAATGCAGAATACATTTTTTTTTTTCGGTGCCATGGAACCCAAATCATAATATTTGTGTTGACACAAACAAATATTGTCTCTGTGGTCACCAGAGGAATACATGGAAATGATTATACAGTTTGTCATGGTATACGATATAAGAGAATATGCTGAAATAGGGTGTGGAAAGTACCTACTGCCATGTAGTCTCAGACCAGGATACAGCTCCATAGCCTCCTGATCTTCATCCTCACTCTTTCCTGATCATCATGAAAAAAAAAAAATCAAGGTCTCAACTTCTGTGGCCCCTTATGCCCTGTCCTCATGCTGACCTCAGTTTCTGCTTCCTGTCTGTCCCTGTCCATGACGATTTCATCAAAGTCGTCAGTATCGTTAAGTTCATGGAGACCACTGTTGGATGGACATGGTGGCCCCCTTCAAAGGATGCTCACACACCACGCTTTTCTCCACAAAGAAGCAATTAGTATCATCAGCTGAAGTGAGGGCCCAGTGTAGGGTTGGGGACTTTGTGGGTAGTGTCTGGCATATATCGGGGTTCAGATCAGGTGCCGCTAAACACCAGAGTGGCCGGACAGCAGTGCAGGGCCTCCTCTGGTGTGGTTTGCCTGGTGATGATGGCCTGATGTTTATTTTTCCATGTGAACTGACAGTGCTGGGGGCTGTGATGGTGTAGTCCCAGGGTGTGACTGTGTATGAGGGAACTAGAATGAATGGGATGGGAGCCATGCCAGTGGAGAGTGGGGGTGAGGGGCACAGAGAGGACAGCACACACACACACACGCATGCACGCACGCACAGCATGCACGCACACACACACACACACACCCCCACACACACACACACACACACAAAAGCACATATACTAAACCCCACCAGCCTAACACATTCACACGCTACACACACACACACACACACACACACACACACACACATACCACACACACATGCACACACCACACACACACACACACACTCATGCACACTACTACACACTACACACACACACACACCACACACACACACACACACACACACACACACACACACACACACACACACACAAACACTACACACCACACACACACACACACCACACATACACACACGCACACACACACACACACACACACGCACACACACCACACACACACACACACACACACACACCACATACACACGCGCACACACAAACACTAACACACCACATACACACACACACACACACACACACCCACACACTAAAAAAAAGACAACAGTTATGAAGGAGAGAAGCAATGAGACAACAAAACATGATAAATAACAGTGACATGAACAATCATTTGCAGATAATACCTTCTTCTTTTCGTTAGTTCTGAGTCCTCTTTGCACGATGCCGATGACTGGCTCCTGTGTTTTTCCTGCATGCTGACATTGACACGGGCGGGTCTGTTCGTCTGGAGGTTCACACCGTTCTGTTTGCCTGCATGCTGACATTGACACGGGCGGGTCTGTTCGGTCTGGGGTTCACCGTTCTGTTTGCCTGCATGCTGACATTGACAGGGCGGGTCCGTTCGGTCTGGGGTTCACCGTTCTGTATGCCTGCATGCTGACATTGACAGGGCGGGTCCGTTCGGTCTGGGGTTCACCGTTCTGTTGCCTGCATGCTGACATTGACAGGGCGGGTCTGTTTGGTCTGGGGTTCACCGTTCTGTTTGCCTGCATGCTGACATTGACAGGGCGGGTCGTTCGGTCTAGGGTTCACCGTTCTGTATGCCTGCATGCTGACATTGACAGGGTGGGTCTCTTTTGGTCTGGGGTTCACCGTTCTGTTTTTGCCTGCATGCTGACATTGACAGGGCATGCCTCTTTGGTCTGGGGTTCACCGTTCTGTCAGAGTGGTGGCAGGACTGCAACCCGAAGCCCTTAATGGAGCGGGTGGCCTGGGAGCAGGAGAGAAAGAGAAAGCTGAACTTGTTGCAGCAAGATGACAAGTATTTGTTGGTGTTTTTGGGGGGGTTTTGTTTTTCTTTTTTTTGGGTTTTTTTTGTTTTTGTTTTGTTTTCATTTCCATGCCTGTCCCCTCTCTCCTCCACAGTTTTTAATTTTTTTTTTTCACTTCTGTTTTGATCTGCCGTCTTAGTCAGATCACAGAGTGTTTTTGATGAAATGCTAACGGACATTTTTTTTCTTTTGTTTGTTTGCTTTTTTTTTAAGTTTGATTTTGTTGTTATTGACTTTGTTTAAATTTCATATGACTTTATTTGATTTCTTTAATTTGTTTTAAAGGTTGTGCAAATTGAAAAAAAAAAAAAAGAAGAATTATTTTCACGCTTTTGCATGATTTTGTTTTGGGTTTCTTGGTTCCGAAGAGCCTGTAGATGCTATTTCTTTTGTGATCCTTTAAGTGTGGCTGCTGAAACAGCTTGTCAGCTGAAAAATGTCACCATTCAGCACTCTGGTATGGCTGATAGACCCGCTTGTTGTGGACCATCCACATGTGGGATAGCTGCTTAGCCCTGATCCATTGACTTATTCTCACAGCATCTCGGCAGCCAGTGGGTCAAGGAGTGTGCATAGTTTCAAGGGAAGTCGCACTGAAGTAGATCTTCCATCTGTGACAATGTGTGTTACTTCCAGTGGTTGATAGTATTGGTTTCCCTTTGAGAGGGTGTAGGTGGGTTGTCACTGATTACTTGTATGATGGAAAATGGGGAAAAAAAAAAAGCCTTCTTTTAGTGTAACTTGAAAAAGATTTTGGTGATCAAATGTTTTGTTCATCACCTGAATATACACCAATCAAAAAAACAACAATGAAGAGAGAGAAAGAAAGTGAAGGAGAATTATAAGCATTGTCTACAGGTTTGACCTTTTATGAGCGCGTTGTGTGACCAAGAGTTAAGGCTGTAAGCTAGAACAGGCTCTCTAGATGTGCAGAGATGAAACACAGTCTTTGACTGGGCACCTGAGCGTGTGACTGTGCTAATTTGTATCAATGTTGCCAAATGATGTGGTTGTGAAGCTGCCTCACATCAGTCAGCAAGTGGTGTGGTAATAAAGAAAATGTTTAAAGGCAGTTTTCAGGGGTGGGGGGTGGGGGGGGGGGAGGATTTGCCCCCGCATGATACAAAGTTGGAAGGAAAGGTGGCTACAGAAGTGTTCATCAGTGGCTACAGAAGTGTTCATCAGTAGCTACAGAAGTGTTCATCAGTGTAGCCTGCACAGAACGCTGTGTCAAAGGAGTGGCGATTGCAGGACAGTATTACATGTTGATCTGTCACTTGATCCTTTTGTTTTATCAGGGGCACAGAGGATCAGTGTTACCAGGAGAAAATAACACATCCCAGGAGACTGATAAATCCACATATCGCTGCCCTAAAATACAACTGCCGTAAGTCTGAAAATTAAATTTTACAACAGGCAGAAAAAAAAATTATTAGTATCCCCACCAGATATACTGCAAGCTGAGTTATGGTGCAAGTATTTTGATTACAGCATGTTTATTTCTAGAATAATGTGATTTGGGAATTGGCTACATTATGCCCCACAGCCTGCTCCTATTGTTTGTCAAAAATTTCAAAAAAATGCAAAAAAAATTCGTGTTACGGCAGTTCTGTTTCCAGTCAGAGAATTATGAGAAAGATGGCTTCACCGATATTTTTACTTTCTTTACTCTCACTCCATTGTCTTAATGATCTCATGAGGACCTACACCACACATTACAGACACTGATGAAAGACTGTTCTGTTGCTACGGCAGATGCTGTGATGGCATCGTGATGGACAACACTCAGAAACGACAAGATCTCAACGAAGAGAACGCTGATCATGAGATGAGAGATCTCCAGAGATTGAGGGTAAGAAGCACTGTACTCTGCCTCTGTTGGGTGGGTGACAAAGATGTAAAAAGAATTCGTGAATCCACAGAGCTGAACTTTATCAAACAAGGTGTTTGACTTTTTCATCCGCAAAAATCACACAGCATATGTTTGAGAACTTTGTCTAGGATCCTGATTTTCTTTGATAGCAATTTATATAACAGTGGGGGGGGAAAAAAGGCAAGCTGCACAATTAATATGTTATGAACATGTGCTCTTTGCTCGCATAAGATTCAGTTAATATTAAGACAGGAAAACAATCTTTTGGAAGTCTTCAGGCAGAAAGGAAAAGTGAGGGAAAGGTTGGTAGGCAGGACTGGACAGAGTACTGGGGAGGAACTGGGTAAACAGAAAGAGTTATCTCTCTCTGTATTACTTTTCTCTTTCACTGCTCTCACTTCCTTTTCCTGCGTCTGTCTGTTATCCCCTTTTAAGGGCCAGATGTTGCGGGCGGGGGGGAAAAAAGTATTTTCTAGTTTATCTGTTACCCTAAGAAATTGAGATTATGTATCAGTCCTGCCTCCTACCTCCACTGCTCTCCTGTCTCTGTGTTAATTTTGGGGCCAGAATGGCTCAGTTGGTAGAGCGCCAGACTCATAAGCCTGGTGATCTTTACATCGCAGGTTCGAATCTTTGCCAGGCTGTTTCGGTACAGGGGGGTTTTCCCCTTGGAGTTAACATTGGATCTGACTCCATTTCCCCCAAAAGTTCTTCGAATGAAACTATAAACAAAATTCCATGTGTCAACCCGTGCATAACATCTTACATCTTACACACACACACACACACACACACACACACACACACACACACACACACACACACACACACTCACACACACACACACACGACACACACACACACACACACACACACACACACACACACACACACTCACACACACACACACACACACACACACACACACACTCACACACATACACACACACACACACACACACACACAGAGTCACACACACACACACACACACACACACACACACACACACACACACACACACACACACACACAGTCACACACACACACACACACACACACACACACACACACACACACACATCACTCACTCACTCACACACACACACACACACACACACACCACACACACACACACACACACACACACACACACACTCACACACACACCACACACACACACACACACACACACACACACACACACACACACACACACACACACACACACACACACACACACACACACACACACACACACCACACACACACACACACACACACTCAGACACTCACACTCACACACACGCACACACGCACACACACACACACACGCACACACACACACACACACAAAATCCAATCACCAACTTTTAGAAAAGAAGGCCAGGCCAGTTTGGCCTTTGTTGTGAATGACATGTTACACATAGCATGCACCCTGCGTGAAAGATCAGAAGAATGAACTGAGTGACTTCTATTGACTGAATGACACGGGAAACAATTGAATGAAGCACCAGCAGGCAGCTGTTAAGTCAGCTCTACCCAGGTAGGCAATGGGTTACGTAAATGCAAGCGTGGATTGTAATGCGCATAGAGCTTGGTCCCTAACAGAGGAAAGGCACTGTATAAGTAGTCTTACTGATAGTAACGATAACGATGCTAATGACGATAGTAATGATAATGATAATATTCGATTGCTGCATCCCATGACGTGTGACCACCAGACGGAGTGTGAGGACTGGATCCATACAGCCCAGATCCTGATGAGTCAGCTGACTGGGGGAGTCCATCGAGGAGTTTATTCCCCCAGAGGGCCTCCACCACGCTCAGCAAGTCTTCGCAGCCGCCTGACAGCCGCGCCGGTGCAACGCCTGCATACACCTACGTGGATCATGAGAAACTGGACCAGGCCAAAGACAAGGTGGATGTAAGTATAGGCTGGGATTCAGTGGTAGGTGTGTGTGTGTGTGTGTGTGTGTGTGTGTGTGTGTGTGTGTTTGGGGATGAGGTGGAAGAATAGAGTATGTACATGTACATGTGTGTGAAAAGAAAATCATTCATGAACAGACTAAAGACAAGACAGTCCTAGAGTGGTAAATTTTTTTTGTCTGCTGTGTAGGCAGCTGTATGTGTGTAAAATACACACAAAAAGACACATAAAATTGGATAAACAGGGACATGAAATAATCAGTTAATTAGGATTCATTGAAAAATAAGTGAGTAAATGAAAAAAAAAGAATTGAATAAGCAGGTAATAGCAAACAAAGAAACAAGCAAAAATCTAGAAGCTGCCATGGTACAGTGGTTATGGTTACTGGTTGAGAGGTCATGTGTTCGAGTCCCAAACGAAGCATTCATTGTGGAATTTTTCAGCATCAGCCAGCTTCAACCCAGAATCGAGTTTGCTACAGACACAGATGGGAAGCCTAGAATCACACTTGAGTTGTACCCTCTAGAAAAAGGGGCATTTAAGAGTGCAGCTCAGATTTCCTGACCGGTGTAAGCGCGCAGGTGCCTGTATGTATAGGGCCTGGTAGATGTACAAATGTATTCTGTAAGAAACCCTGGGGTACAGCCCTGTCCAGCAGACTCAAACGAGAAAAGAACTCCATTATATCACCTTTGTAATTCTGAGCTTCATTGAAGAAAAAAAGTCTCCAAAGTCTCTTTGGCCCTTCAAGCCATACTGTCATGGCAACCTCATTTTTCATGTCCCCTCCCCATTCTTTGCCTGTTGGTGAGTGTATGTTGAAGTTGTCCTGTCAGATAGAGGTTTGGGTCTGCCATTGGATGGATCCGGTGGAACCCTCCAGAGCAGGGACCTCACCCAGTCCACGCTGAATCTGTGATGAACCTGGAGCTGCCATGGCTCAGAGTTCAAAGTGTTACATTATGACATTTTAGGCATCTCATTCCACATGCAAGTGTAACACTAGTGTTTGATGCAACAAGTCAGATTTTAAAACACTTTCAGGCATACTTTGCTTTGCAACTGGACGTCATTGTAGACTCGGAAAACAGAAATCTTGCAAGTGATCACCCAGTGATGCCATGTATCAGAGCCGCCAAGAAAAAAAGGGAAGGTTCCCACCTAAGAGGCAGACACAAAGACTGGGTGCTTGAGACCAGTGCTGACAGAGATCTCCCCCATCCTCAGCTGGTTCATTGTGGAACCGACCCTAAAATCTGTCCAGTTGTATTCCAGGAGTTTGTGTGTGTGTGTCAGGTATGCATGGTAAATGTTAGTCACCCACCAACATGAGAGGCAGCAAAATCATGTGTGTCTTGATCATTTTTTTTTTTATGCTTTTTTCCTCCTGTCCTTTCTGTACTGTTTATTTTTTTCTTTTTTTGATAAAATAAGTTCATAGTGTAAAGATTTATGTCATTTCAGTGCAGTTTAGGCTGCAAATAACTCTGTGAAGCAATTAAAGTTTTATTTTGTGTGCGTAATGTTTTCAACACAAAAAGCAACAGCATAGCATTGTAGCAAAATGTAGCACGATATACCAAAAACATAGCACTTTGCTGTTCTGCCAGCGGGGTATTTTTTTTTGTAGGAGGGGCTTGGTAGGCAGTGGTATCCCAACATGCAGTTTCTGCCAGCGGGCATTTTTGGTAGTGGGAGGGGCTTGGTGGGCAGTGGTATCCCAGCATGCTGTTCTGCCAGCGGGGCATTTTTTTGGTAGTAGGAGGGGCTTGGTATACAGTGGCATCCTGTGTGTGTTGGATCGGAGTTTCTTTCTTTGTGACCCCTCAGGCTCCCAGCACTCCTGCGGAGGTCAAGGACACCGCAGAAGGAGAGCAGGGGAAGCCGTCGCAGACCACGGAGGAGTCGTCTGGCGAGGACAGTGGCAGCAAGGAGAGCGGGGAAGGGGTGTCGGTAGTCGGGTTTCTCAGGAGGAGGTGCAGCAGGAGGAGGAGCAGGATGCAGGGCTGGTCCATCTGAAGAGGCGCCGGCTGCCGCTAAGACTCCTGAGGAGGTGAGGGGTGTGATGTGGTGTGTCCTGTGTGTGTGTGTGTGTGTGTGTGTGTGGTGTGGTGTGTGTGTGTTTGTGTGTGTGTGTGTGTGTGTGTGTGTGTGTGTGTGTATGTGTGTGTGTGTGTGTATGTGTGTGTGTGTGTGTGTGTGTGTGTGTGTGTGTGTTGTGTTGTGGTGTGTGTGTGGTGTGTGTGTGTGTGAGAGCATGTGTGTGTGTGTGTGTGTGTGTGTGTGTGTGTGTGTGTGTGTATGTGTGTGTGTGTGTGTGTTGTGTTGTGGTGTGTGTGTGTGTGTGTGTGTGTGTGTGTGTGTGTGAGAGAGAGAGAGCATGTGTGTGTGTGTGTGTGTGTGTTCTGGTGGTGTGTGTGTGTGTTGTGTTGTAGTGTGTGTGTGTTGTGTTGTGGTGTTTGTATGTGTGTTGTGTGTGTGTGTGTGTGTGTGTGTGTGTGTGTGTGTGTGTGTGTGTGTGTGTGTGTGCGCGCGTTTCTGCAGTCTAATAATGTCTATTCACATTAGGTGATCTTAGACAAAAGAAAGAAACATTTAAAATATTGACATAGCAACAATTTTTTTTTTAATCCAAGAAACATCAAACACAAAGTACAAAGATATAACTGCACCTCATTACACATGTGTGTGTGTGTTGTATCTTATTGTGTTGTGTTGTGTTGTGTATGTATGTGTGTCTGTCTGTCTGTCGGTCGGTTTGTCTGTCCACAAGACGACTGAAAAGCATTTGCATAGATCTAATTTTTTTTGGATGTTCTGCAAGATCCACATTAACAAGTGATTACATTTTGAGGCCCATATTTTCAAGACTGACGGAAACAAACAAAAAAAAATAAAGCATGGAAAAGAACATGAACAAACAGAAATCAGCGCTGAATCTGTCCTCACAGAAAGAGTGATAACAACATCTGAGACTGGAGACTGAGATAGCATTCAGTCATCGACAGGAATGAATTGGCACGGAGGATTTGTTTACCTTCCTTGGATGCTGCTGTCACGCCATGTTGCTGTTCACTGTCATGTCACTTCAGTGCGTGTGATTGGTGGTTACAGCCCCCTGCGTCGTCATCCCCCAAAGTGCCCAAGGTGGAGAGAATGGAAGTACTGGGCGGAGATGAGAACACACATTTGACCGGTCTGCAGGACACCAACCAGCGGGTAAATGATTTAACTCTCTTCAGATCTTTCCTGTGAATTTCAGTCACCGGAGATCAATGGTTTTCTTCCCGGAATTATGGTATTTAAAACAACAGTTTTGTTATCTTTCCTAAAAAAAAAACGAAATAGAGACATTCATCACAAGAATATTATTATTTTAGAAATAATGTGCAGAATGTTACGAAACAAAGAACATCCATCATGCAAAATGCAAAAATCTCAAAAACTGTTGAGAGTTATCTAAAAGATCCCTTAACATCAAATGTGCACTCATACAATAAGGTTGATGGTTTGCAATGTGTAGAAATGATGCTTGCATACACGTGCTCAGAGCAATACATGTAGAAATGAGCTGCACACACACACACACACACACACACACACACACACACACACACACACACACACACACACACACACACACACACACACCAAACAGTACATGCAACTCACCTTGCATACATACACATCCACTTGCGAACTTCAGAATTTTCTCTAAATCAGAATGATCAGATGGGGGCCGAATAGCTCAGTTGGTAGAGTGCTGGACTCGTAATTTTAAGGGTTGCGGGTTCAAATCTCCACCGGGGGCCATTTCAGTACAGGGGGATTTTTCCCTTGGAGTTAACATTAGCTCTGACTCCATTTCCCATACAGTCCTTTGAATGAGACTTTAAACCGGGGTTCCGTGTGTGAACGCACGCATGACATCTTGCACAAATGTAAAATCCCATCGCCAACTTTCGGAAGAGAAGGCCAGTTTGGCCGTAGGTATGGATGACACGTTACACATAGCATGCATCTTCCCTGAAGATGGAGTATGGCTGCCTTAATGGCAGGATAAAAAACAGCCATGCACACAAAACTCCACTCCCTTTGTTGGGTGGATGGGATTAATAATTGCCTGTCCATGTAGGGAGTGTCCGCAGGAGTATCAGCCTGTGTACGCAGAAGAAGAAGAAAGAAGAATGATTAGATGTGTATGTGTATCTTGTAAAGCTTAAGGGGATGTAGTTTATGATCACATAAACAAAACTGACCTAGATCTCGGCTTGGCGGCATTTTGAGAACACAGTTTAGCTTCTTGTGTCATGCTCTGTGATTATTTCGTTTACTCAGCAAGTGAATGATGTCAGTTCCATTCTCTTTACAAGTAATTTTTTTTTTTTTTTTTTTCAAAATCTGACAATTCTGCGACTGAAACCGATCACTCAGTCAGAGCTTTAATGGGCATACATCTCCTCCTCACGTCGTCCATGCTGGCTGTTGATGTCTGAACAGACACTGAACAAATTCAGCAGGAAATAGGCATTCTCTGAGAGACTTTTGTTGTATGTGTTGGCAGTTAAATTCATAGTAAATGTATGTGTGCTTTGTGTACATGTGTGCCTTGCGCTCCCATCCGGTCATGATGATAATGAGTTTTCTTTATTAATATATTATTATCACTATGTTGTTGTTATTATAGGAACCACAGTGGTTAGTGGTACAGTCTGTGAGGCCATGGGTTTGAATCCTATCAGAGCCATTCATTTGTAGGATGTTTCAACCCCGGTCAGCTCCTGCCAAGAGCTGTGGGCACAAATATGAAGACTGGAACCACACAGCCAATTTCATCCACCACTTAATGGGTACATCTCCAAAAGTGTTGCTTAAATTTCATAAGCAGCACTGCAGGTGTCTGTATCTCTCTGGTTGCCACCAGAATGTCTTATGAATGGAAGCACTGCAGGTGTCTCTGTATCTTTCTGGTTGCTACCAGGTTGTCTTATGAATGGAAGCACTGCATGTGTCTCTGTATCTTTCTGGTTGCTACCAGGTTGTCTTATGATGGAAGCCTGAAGCACAGCCCCATCTTGTAAGCTCAGACCATTACTCTAGCGACTCGGTGGTAGTGCAGTGTCTCCTCCAGTGGGTTCCCTTATGAAGACTTTATTTGATCGCTTCCTGTCGACTGTGCATGCTAAAACTGAGATGAGCCTGGGTGTGGTTTTGTGACAGGCGCTGGAATGAGTGGCATGGAAGTAACATCTTAGAAAATGGTTTAGAAGGTGAGACCAGAAAACCCAGAAGGGTCATTATCTTCATGAGATGCCTATGAAAGTTGTGGACGTTGTGGTTCTTCTGGTCGCAGGAGATGGTGATGACCCCTGTGAAGGCGGCAGGTGCCCCAGACACCAAGAAAGCCTTTGAGGCCCTGGCTGCCGTCAACGCTCTGCAGGATCAGCTTCTGTGAGTCGTCTGTCGGGAAGATCATTGAGAATAGGAACTTGAGGAAAATCACAGAACTGATCATAAGATGTTGCTGGTAATGGTGCATGGAGGGGGGAAAAAAAGAAGAAACAGGGGTACATAAGTTGTAAAGATATCCTTCATAGGTACCAGCTGCTTAAAGACATGTATCCTGTTTCTTATTTGCTTCAGAGGCATAACTCCCAAGGCTTCAAAGCGCAAAATGTAGCTTTTTGACGTTTGAGTGCAGCATTCCAAATTTAAGGATAGTACTTGTATGTGATATCACCAAACCAAACTGTAATGGGGATTTTTTTTTTCAATTTTGCTGGTTTCTGTTTCAGAATTAACTCTATGGTGTCTTCAGTGTCTGAAAAGTCAGCATGTTCAGTTGCACCTGGCTTTGTGAACAAGGTGATAGGGGACTAAGAGGATGGACATCTTGCTATGATCATGTAGTGCTTGACACACACAAAATCATCAAACTGGTTGACAATGAAACCGGTCAATAAGATGGCAAAATTACAGTAATTTCCAGATATTTTTCTTATGTCTTTTCTTCTCCTTCATAATAAACATGGCCGGTTTTTTTTTTTGTTTTTTTTTTTAAAGGAATAAGTCTCCAGTTTTAAGATATGTGTTGTCTCAGTTCCGTTGAAACTTCTGTTAGGACCGTGAGGCAGGGGTTTCCCTGCAGTTATTGTTTTGGGTCATGGCGTTTCATCACAGTGTGTGGCAGTGTAGCATTGCCAACAAAACTGTAGCATGCTACAGCAAAAGTGTAGCACCTGGCCGCTTTGCAGAGGTCAAGTTGATTTTCATTGGAAAGAAGGAGAGTCAGAGGCTGGGTTGTCTAATCTTTGTTTTTTATTTATGTGTCTTGAAATACCAATCTGTCTAAATATCTGTTGGACTAGGCAAATCACTGAGGTCTGTAGACTTTCCCCATGGTTGGTAAAATATCAAGAGCTCAGTTCAACTGCTGCATTCTGTCTGTATGAGTTACGTTTTTTTTTTTATGTTTGTTTTAAGCTGTATATTTCATGTTTGTTTTAAGGTGTGTAATTATTTTGTTTCTCTTTACCATGAAATGGCATTTTTGATTGATTAGTGTATATCAATTAAGAAATGTGATTAAGAAATATAGAAAAAAAGAAGTATTCCTTGTTTTTCCTTGTCTATAGAAAGCTTTGTAATTCAGATTTCTAATCTTTTACTTGATAAAGAACAATGAGGACATGATAACAGTAGTATTAGTATTACAACAGAATTTTTTCTACAATAACCTTTCAGAATTGGTCTTTTGATGGAGTATTTTTTTAGGTCAATAATCTAATGTTGACAAAGAGATGATTTTTGTTAAAGCCTTTAAGGGGACACAATTTGTCTTGGAAGATTCTACTGTATTTTTTTTTTTTTTAATGAGGATGATAATGAGGAGGAGGATAAATACAATATGAAAAAAGGAACACCCTTATTGTTGTCAGAATTAAGGGCATGACTGCATCACAAATTGATGAATAACACCAGTGTGATGCTGCCGGGCCAGGTGAGCAGACAGGATGAAGGTCTCTCCTGTAGGATGAATGGCTGGAAATGTCAGGTCTCTCCTACAGGATGAATGGCTGGAAATGTCAGGTCTCTCCTGTAGGATGAATGGCTGGAAATGTCAGGTCTCTCCTGTAGGACGAATGGCTGGAAATGTCAGGTCTGTCCTATAGGATGAATGGCTGGAAATGTCAGGTCTCTCGTATAGGATGAATGGCTGGAAATATCAGGTCTCTCCTGTCACAGAATGGATCAGAGGAGAAGCATGTGGACATGTGGAAAATGAAGAGCTCAGAGCCAGTACAAGATAAAGGGCTTGTGAAACGGGAAATTAGTTCAATTCAGATCATCTGTGGTATTCAGATCTCTCCATCATCATCTGTGGTATTCAGATCTCTCCATCATCATCTGTGGTATTCAGATCTCTCCATCATCATCTGTGGTATTCAGATCTCTCCATAATAGATGATGCAAGGAGCTACAAGGAGAAAAGCCTTAGTGCTAATAACCACAAAGTGTAAGCCATACTTCACATGATCTGTGGCTATTCATATTGCAGCTGGGGGTGGGGGTTTTTTTTTTTTTTTCAAACCAAAAGTTGCATGACTGCTTGAAGATTGTACTATCAGTTTCCAGATTCTGTACAAAGGGTTGTATTAGTGTCCGTGAAAATAATTGACCATTTCATTTGACATCTGAAAAAACATGTGCTCCACAGTTTTTACCTCTGTTAATTGTTGTAGCTGAGTGTCTTACATGGGTTGTCAGTGTATCAGCCTTTTCACAAGACTTTTGTTTGCAAACAACATTTTCCAGCCCTTCAAGTATTTCTTGTAGAGGGAATTGTAATAGATAAAGTGCACATTTTTTTTTTTTTTTTGTATACTTGCCTCTTGTTCTGCAAGCCATTCAGCTTATTCATTCCACTTCACACCACAATGTGATGGAAGTGAACAGATGTCTGCACCTATACCGTGAGATGGCGTACAGCGTATTGACAATTCACTTTCATCAAATAAATCATTTCTAGCTTCACAGTGTTGTAATGACTGCAAACCAAGGTTTCAAACCAGCAGAAAGAATACTACAGAAAGCCCTTGGTGTGTAATGTACGCTAGTCATCATATGTATAGCGTTAAAGTTCTGCTGTAGATACTGAAAACTATCTTCTCACTCTGTTTGCTCATTGCTTTATATCCCGCTTTCAGAATGACCGAGCATCGTGCCCAGGAAGCTGAGGAGAGAGCGTCTGCTGCAGAGGCTGAGCTGGCATCAGCACAGGAAATGGTTCGCTCCTTGCAGAAACAGCTGGAGAAGGTGTGTGACTCTGGAGCGTTTGAGTGGGTGTTGTGGTGTATGTGTATATTGTGGTGTGGTGGTGGTGGTGTGGTGTGGTATGTGTGTGTGTGTGTGTGTGTGTGTGTGTGTGTGTGTGTGTGTGTTCCAGTGTGTGTGTGTGTGAGTGCGTGTGTGGTTTTGAGTGGTGCATGTGTGTGATGTGTGTGTGTGAGTGTGTGTGTGTGTGTGTGTGAGTGTGATGTGTGGTGTGTGTGTGATGTTTTGTGTGTGTGTGTGTGTGTGTACTTGAAAATGAGAAAGATTTAAAGGTTGGAAGAGCACATAATGCTCATTTATCTGAGGTTCCCTTTCATTCCAGAACATATTCCTGGCGAATGTCTTATGATCACAGTCATGACATATAAATCTTTGTCTGTCTTGTTTATGCTGGAGGCGATGGAGGATGTTAAGGGTATGTGTATATGCACCAGTGAGTGGTTGTGTGTTGGGAGAGAAACCAAGATGATACAGGAATGTTGGCTCAGTGCTTTGGGGAGACGTGGACCATGTGTGAGAGAGTAGGGAGCAGAGGTATGATGGGTGGCCAGGTGAGAGGAGAGAGGTTGAAATAAGGTGTTTGTTTGGGGAGGGTTAGGTTAGAGAGGGGGGGGGGGGGGGTGAAAGAAAGTGGTAGGAGACGAGGAGGGAGTAGGCTGTGGAGGAAGATGCGGGGTGGGGAGGGATGGGAGATGAGGGATGATGAGGGAGTCAGGTGGATAAATCGATCGGAGAGTTGAACGAGCTCGTGTGCTAGGTTGGGGTGCACGTGTGATGAGGTGCATGTAGGTGTGTGTGTTGTTTGTTCAGAGGCGACTTTATGTGTACATGTTTGTATTGTGCATCTCTTTCTGTAATTGCATGAAGGTAAATCAAAATAGAAATGCATGTCTCAGGAATTATGTCATAAATAAAAAATCAGTTTTCACGTTTTTTTTTTATTTGTTCGTGTGTGTGTGTTTTTTTTTAATCTAAAACAAAAAAATAGTAACATGATTCATTTTAGCCTGTTTATAAAGTTACCAGTAAGTGACAACACTGCTAAAAAAAAAAAAAAAAAAACCTGCTAAAAAAAAAAGTCCACTGACAGTGAAAGAAGAACACCATGTCTGATCAAACAAAGGCCACCCTTCCCACGGAGGAGTCCACCCTGAGCGCCGTACCCAGCTTGACGTCTCCTGCACCCACACCCAGCCAGTCTGTAGAGTCCCCCCGACAGGCGGCGAGTGCCGACACCGCCAGGAGCGACTCCAAGAAGAAAGACCCTCGCACCAAGTCCTCCGGCAAAAGCAAAAAGAAGTAGACTCTAGATACCCTACAGATGCGTGGAAGAAGACACAGCTGTGATGACTCGCTTTATCAGTTTGGTTGCCAAAGTGACTGTGGCCAAAGTTACAAGAAGACCATTCATTCCAGTAGTGTTAAGTAGATGTGCAGGTATATGAAAAAGATGACATTATTTATCATGGATATGGATCTTAGTACAGGGGTACATCCAGGGTATCCATATGATTTTTTTTTCTTTCTTTTGTAGGTCCCTTTGAGCATGATGGTCAGTAAATCTGATGCTAGGTCAAATTAGGTTAAAGTAAAAAAAACAAAAAAAGCTGAATAATGAAATGTTGTCAGTGAGAGGGGCCTCAGGAGAGAAGGCTCAAAGACCACTTCTTGATGGCAGTATGAAAGGTGGTAGCATTGCGTCTATATCCAAACTTTTTTTGTGATCACCCTTTCTACAAACTTTTTAGGGAATCATGAAAATTGGACTATTTTGCGGATGGATTTTTTCACAAAGATCAGAGTACTCTTGGGATGCCACTAATTTTCATTCAATAGAGAAATTTTTTTTTCTTTTTTTTTTTTAAGGTAAAATTATCTACTTGGCATTTCAAAGATAAAACTTTTGATGTGCCTAGAGGGAAATGGATAGTCCACCTTTAATGCTTTTTTATTTATGTCCATCAACAATCTGACATATTAGCCCCCCTTCCCATCCCCAAACCCCTTCCACCCACACCCCCTTCCCGTAATAAGTGTTGATGATTGTCGCTCATTTTCTATACAGCATTAACAGCGAGCCCAGTTTTCATTGTCGTCGCCAAACTGAACAGGGAATTGCAGTTCCAGTGGTGTGAGAGATCATCTGCGCAGGAGTCAAGCAACTCAATTTTGTGGCGGGAAGTTGTCGTGTGATGGGAAAACATAAGAGGCATGAGAGGAGCGGTGGCAATGACCTGTCTTGCAGTGTGATGATCAGCCAGACTTCGACACATGCACACACACATGAACACACACACACACACAGACAGAAACACACACACACACACACACACACATTCAAAAGTAGACACAGTGAGTCAGGCTACATGACTGTTTCTTGCTGGGCACACACTCACACGGCAGGCCAAGAAATCTGCCAGCAGTTTTCACAAGATCTCACACAGCACCATGGCATCACACCAACACTCCACATGATTTCAGTGGAGATCGGCTAATTGGCAAACCCCTGTGAGCCTATGGACCGACTCCGCATCCAGACAGTATCTTTGTCATCGCCAAATGAATGGAAACCGTCTCTAGATTTTCTGGACCTCAGCCGTATGAGTGCCGTTGTTTTTAATCCATTGCCAAACTTGTCTTTTTACTGTCTGTAGTATTTTCCACTATATCCAGTTCGTGAACAATAAATCAGCATGACTTTCGAAGGGTTTTTTTTTTTTTTCAAAATCGACATTCTTTTCATTGAATTTCTTGTTAGTCCTTTTTATAGTGGTTCAGGTCATCACCACAGTATTATAGTGTATCCTCGATCTTGAGTTTCCCTGTAATCCCTCTAGGTGAAAAAGTTGTACTTTAGGTTAGGATGACATTTACATGTAAGGCTTTTGTCTATGGATCAAAGGGGAGCAAAGATACTGAATGTCTGTCTCATTGGTGTGTTTTCCGAATGTCTCGTCTACATTACAAAAGTAAAATGTGGAGTGGAAGAGAACTGAAACAAAATCTTTTACCACAGATAAAAGACAGACTGTTTTAGATGACAGAGGGAAATAGCTCTGTAAAACAGTTCAAAGAAAGCATATATTGTGAGTTTGTCCTTGATGATCGCTTGCTCCCAAGAAGCAGTTCACATTGTATAGACTGTCAAAATAATTATATGCACACATTTGTGCATACACACCTTCGTATGAGCATATTAGCACTCTCACAGCAGTATATTCTGTAAGTTTGAGGATAGTTACTACCTTTGAACTTGTGGTATGCTTACACACAAACACACACACACATACACACACACACTTGTACACAGACATACACTCCAGAGAAATGGAAGCCTAAACCCAAGCATTGTGGATTTTAAAACATTCTGCACATTGTGTATGGTGTTATTGAACTGCACTTGAAAGCCATTTTAAATCCAAGCCCTTCTGTGCACTCAGCACCCACCCAGCCCTTCCCCCTCCCACTCCAACCCCTTTCTTCCATCTTTCCCCTTTTTTTCCAGTCTAAAACATGTTTATTTGTGAAGAAAGGAGGATAAAAGTTGAACAAGCCTCCATTTATAGTGGCCAGTCCCTTCAGTCTTTTGTGCCTTGTGTACTTCCATATGAGGTTTAAGAATATATCCCTTATGGTAAGCAAAATCATGTCCTTTACCATGGAGTCTTATGAAACAGCTTGCCGTTAGAGCAAATAAAATCGGCTAGAATCTTTGAAATAATTGAAAACAGAGAGGTTTTTCTGTGGATGCCTCTAGGCAAGATGTTTGAAGAATGTATGCAAAATTTAGGATTGAAAAAAAGAAAAAAAACGGACTACAGACTGTTTGACTGGCTTGGAGAAGTTGTGTATATTTCATGAAGTTTCTACATTTCAGGGGCCACTTTTTGCATGAGGAGTTTTTCTTTGTGTCGGAATGTGCATTGCCTTCCGTCCAAACCATTTGGCTTCATAACTTTTTTTTTCTTCTTGTGTATTGTTGATATTTACAATGGTGAAGAAACATGATGTCATGACTTTTTTTTTAATGGGCCTTGATTTTTTTTTTTTTCCATGATCTAGGCAGTCTGAAGTTTTATGTATAGGGCTGATATCCGTGTTTTGTGAATTTGCTGCTGATTTTCTTAATGTTTATATTCCTGTGATGAAACAATTTGGAAGAAGCAGCCTTTTTCTGAAAGTTACAGGTGGCGACAACCATGTGGCTCAACTGCTGACTATTTTAAATCAATTCATTCCTTAAAGTATTTTATGCCAAATTGTCTCTCATTATTCATGTTTTTGTAAAATGAGTGCATTGTAATATGTTGTTTTTGTTTTATTAAGATTTTTTTTTTTAACACAAACATTGCTGCTTCATGCCTTCTGATGATCAGTCTTTACAAAAAAGTCTTATGCTTTGGTATCCATGCACTCGTGCACGCACGCGCATGTGTTTGTGTGTGCATGTGTGTGTGTGTGTGTGTGTGTGTGTGTGTGAACAGTAATTTGTTGTTCATTATGGAATATCTGTCACTAACATTTAAATAGCTATTTGCCATACTGGTTTACAACAAAGTCATTTAAACAGTTACTATATTGGTATATAATAACTGATATCATTTGTGACAAGAATCTTTGTTTGTATGTTGAATATTAAATATGGATTCTTACCCTTTATTCTCAGCACATGAACCAGTTTTTCCTCCTACACACAGACATAACAGCTTTGAAGGTCCGAGAAACATATGAATGTGTAAAAGAGGACTTCAACATCTGGACACAGACTGAAAACAAACCAAAACAAATCCAATCGTTCCTTCAGTCAGCAATAAGAGAATTCTTTCCAGTTGGCTGTGACCAACATCAAGAAGCTTGTATTGAAAAAGATGGACATTAAACAATGTGAGTTCACGGAATTCACAAGGATTCACACACATTTGCATATTGCCACTTAATACCAAAAGTGACTGTTTAAAACCCCTGTTTATCACGCTCTGGCACATTGCATGTTTTAGTCTTCCTTTGCTTTCAAAGTTTTGCAATATTGTGAAAGAAAACCCATCTGAATCGTATCCCGATTGCTGCAAAATGAAATGATACTCCCCAAAAAAGTCAACTGAAAATGCTGGGAAATTTTCATTTGAATATGGACTATTTTTTTGTTTGTTTTTTTCAAAGAGCCATGGGACAAACATCCTTGCGGAAGCTGCGTACAGACAGAAAGAGTCCTGTACATTCTCTGTGAAAACGAGTGACAAAGTTTCAGAAGCTGCATGCAATTCTTCTTTGTTCCTGGAATAAAATGCCATGGTTCACGGTTGGCAGGATTTTCCATGTTTATTTGACCATTAAGGTAGCTACATTCTGTCTTTGTGGATGATGTCTAAACTAAATACCAGTGTGCAATAGTTGTGTGTGTGTGTGTGTGTGTGTGTGTGAGTGCGTGTGTGTGTGTGTGTGTGTGTGTACACGTGCAATGTATCCCACCAAAACATGATGGTCTTTTTTTTTATTATTGTATATAAAGGATAGAATGGGATTGAACAAGCCTGCAAGTTTTCATTAGTGGTATGTGCCAACACATAGCAGCTAGGAACATGGACAGATACTGGAGTCTGCACAGACCTTGACTCTGGGAGGAGAAAATGTTCTCTGCATTGGCCATCTGCCGCAGGGAGTGAACTGAGCACTATTGGATCAAGACAACAAGGCTTCATCAGCAAGGCCACACCACTCTCTCTGAGGAGAATGCACAGTACAAGGCTGATTTTTATGTGACCAGATCTGTAGGGAAAAAAATAAATTAAAAAAAAAAAAATATATATATATATATATATATATATATATCATGCGTAGGGGAGGAAAGGAAGCAAGACAAAAAAAAGGAACTTCAAGATTGAGCACACACACACACAAGGAAGAAAGGAAAGGGAAATTAAGTTTATATGAATCATGAGGAAAGGAGTTAGTAAGAGAGTGCTGTGTGTGTGTTTGCATGTGTGAGCGCATTTCTGTGCATGTGGGGGGGGTGCTTTTTTTTTTTTTTTTTTTTTTTTTTTGCTTTCACACCTGTTCTCTCAAACTCAAATCAACCTGGAAACATTGATGTGTATCACACACAGTAAAGAATGAATTTTGATCATCTCTTTGGTGTACAGAATATGCATCAAAGATCAGCAAACTCCCTGGTGTGAGAAGGTCAAGTCCAAAATCATGATCTTATAATAAGATTGTCAACCTTAATTTCATTGCATAATTTTCAATTCTGTATCTTGACTGTCACAAGTGACTTTTTAATGACATGCTGCACACAATGCTATGGGCACATACACATACACACACAAGAAAGGAAACAAAAACCAAAACAAACAGAAGGATACCTAAACCTGTTTTTCCTGTCTCTGTCCAGGCCAATCTGGCTGCTGTTACAGTCCACGGGCACAACCCCATCAGGCACGGCCCTGGATTTCATCAGTGTTACTATCATAACATGTGGAACACCTATCATTAAGGGGATGAATTTTAAAAAGTATTTACATGACTCCACAGAACAACGTGGATAAACAAATCACAAGAAAAAAACCACTATGCGTTTCAACCTCTTAGGTCTTTTTCAGGCAAGATAAACAACACTCAGGACAACGAATATGAACGAGCAATCACTTATCTCCTGTTCATCTTGCCCGAGGAAGACTACGAGGTTGAAACGCGTCATGTTTTATCATGTGATTCGTTTGTCCACATTGTTCGGCGGAGTCATGTAAATACTGTTAAAAATTGTTTAGATTTTTCACCTGCAGTCACCTCACTTTGCAACTAATTAAGAGGAAAGTATGTTCAACTCCTTGAAAGATGCCACAGTGGAAGCCTCTACTGTTGTCGCTGGTATGGAGTTCCAAACTGGGATTGTTGTGGAAAGAAAATAAATTTGAATATACTGGTTATGGCAAAAATTGTGAAAACTTTTGAGAATGCCTGGGATGGCATCTGGAAAGGCAGGGGTGAATTGGTGGTTGGGAAGGATGTTGATGATGATGATGTTGATGTACATTTGCAGGAGCTGAAATTTGGTGCAGACTGACCTTCGTAACTCCCAGTTCACCTCTTGATGGGATAAATATTCAACATATTTTTGAATAGCTTTTATCCTCTTTGGTTTTTGTTTTGATTTCTTTCTTCTTTTTTTCTCTTTTCTTATTGAATCCTTCAAACTTAAGATCCCAAGCACTTCATGAAACAAACCTGAACAGCTGATTTTCAATCAGATCATTGCATGCTTTATTGACAATTAAAAAAAAAAAAAAATAAGAAGATAACACATGGTCATGAGTGTGTGTAGATGTACATGAGATAATAAAAATGTGAAGAGCAGTCATGGTCAATACAGCAAATTCTGTCTCTGCTCTATGATGCATCATGACTCCCCATCTTGTTAAAAATGTTCTTTGTTGTTTCCTTTCAAGGAACATTGGTTCCCCTAAATCCCTCTCTGCAAACTCGCAGTTGCCTCCCAGGTGTGTTGAGGACAGGGAGAACCTGCAAGACATTCTCTCTGCTTTCTTCCTAATGCCCAACAACAGTGTGGTGGTGGTTCCAACTCCACAGAGGTTGTCATACAAAACAAACCCAAGTACGTGAATCTGAATTTAACCTGAAGCTGATTACTTCCTTCATTGGTCTGTTTGTTTTTTGACACACACTGATGAACAGAGTCTGTACTTTTGCATTAAACACTCTCACCCTCAAGTCAGAGATTACCTGCAAAAATTATACCTGATTTTACCAAAGGGAGAGGAGGAGGAAGCAAAAGATGCAGAAAATAACTCTGAAGCCATTCAACGACAACATTCATGTATTGTTCATGTTGGACGGATGGACATGACATTGCTTTTACAGCCCTGGAAAACGATAAATCATTACAGTTTTTCATTCCGTTCCTAAAGTTGTGTGTGTGTGTGTGAGTATGCAGACAGATGTGCATGTGTGTCTGTGTGTGTGTGCATGCGTGCTTATGTATAATTTCTAACTTTCGTGTGACCCAAATAACTAAAAATGTAAGCTACACCACCACAAAAAATCCCTGAAGACCTTATGCACTCAAACTCTCAAAGAGTTTCTAACATATAAATGCACAACTGCCTTGAGTCTTCCAACATTGTGTACCTCCCCAAGAAGTTGTTATCATATTCAGTAGAGTCTCTCTTCACTTTAAAAAAAAAAAAAAAAAAAATATATATATATAATATTGTATGTTGACAGACATGCACATCTGAAGTGTCTTGGAAACATGCGATCAATACTATTGATTGAAAAAAAAAAAAAAAAAAAACGCAGTGTATAAGTCCCCTTACTCCCTTCTGACTTCCCCATCATATCAACATTTCACAAAACAGAAATGAAACCAAACGTCACAGCTGTTTGACCACGACTCAACAGTATTCCTGTACATCATAAATCGAGAAAAGGCAAAGAATGGTCCTCATTATCTACAGGAATTGTATGTACATGATTACTCTTTAAAAATAAATTAAAAAGAGAGAAGGGTATACAATCATTTCTTTTAAAAAAGAATGTGTATTTCAACATCACACGGAGGCACTCTACAAACAGCACATCATAAGCTGCACTGCCTCAGGTCCCACAAAGTCTTCACAGAGTCGCAGCATACTTCCACACTAGGACTGAGTTAGTGTTCGCTGAGTGGAGCCTCCTGTGGTGGTGGGATAGGACTTCTCTTTCAGGCTCTGGGACTCGCGCTTCAGCACGTTCAGCAGGGTCTGCGAGCTCTCCAGGATCTGGAACAGAATGGTGACAACTTGAGTGCTGTCTGCATGAAACATCAGAGGGCCAGTGATGATCCTACCAATTGGTGCAGTGTTCTGTTGGGTTTTTTTTCTTTTTTCACTTTTTTCTTTTCCTATCCCATTTTCTGTGCCATCTCAGTGGCATTTACACCTCCCCACCGCTCATTCCGAGCCCCCCATCCACAGGTACAGTCCGGTCCAGCCAGCCGCAGCCCCGGCACCAGCAATCACTCACACGGAGCAGTCGATGTCAAACCATGAAGCGACAACCCATTGGATGGGACACTAAATGCTGCCGATTCATTCAATGGTGTTCAGTGATGCCTGTTCTGATCCAACATATGCAGAACACCACATGACTGATAGGAATCAAACCCACGACCTCCCAGCCAGGAGTCCTTGATGCGAACCACTTTGCCATGGTGGTTAGAATGTTCTGTTGTCAAGTATCATCAAGTAGGTAAGCCTCAAATGGCATCAACATTTTATTAAAGTGTTTCATAAGCTGAAAGCATTAAAAAAAAGAATGTCATGTGATAACCGCAAACAGACATCACACTTCATATATATAGCTTGCGTTGGGCAAAGGACGAAGCAAAAAAGCACGGACAAAATCAACATAGGAGGGTAGAATGGAATAGGGCATGCATACTTTCTATCCAGGGTTCGTGTGAAAATGCACCAAGTGGACTGAAATTGGAACTGGTGTTCATCTCCCTCTAGATGATATATCTACATTTTTCCATTGTATTTCTGAATTTTGATCATGCATTTTTTTTCTAGACATAATGCCCCACATTAAGGTTGTTCCAATCACCTTTAGTGTAATTCATATGAATGAAATATTCCTAATCTGGAGTAGTGAAGTTGTCAAGCTATATGTGCCCAAAGCATGAAAACTGTTTTAAGAGATACTTAACTAGAAGAGCCTGTATAAGGACTTTACTGCATGATAAGCCATAAGACTCTTAGGCAGACATCCTATTTGTCTATTTAAGTACCCTTTTTGGAAGGCAAAAATGTTTAATAACAATCACATTAATCACCATTCCCTCAGAAACAATATCATCCTTTTTTAACACATCACACCACTCCAAGGCTATGACCACAACCTGACTTTCTCACCTTCATGTAAGCCGCTTCTGTCTCAGCGATGGTTTTATCAAACTCGTTCCTGGACGCCATCTTCTTTGCTAGGCTCTCGTTGACCTTGGCCAGACGTTCTGTGAGCACGCGGATGTCATTCTGCAGTTTCTGCTTCTCCTCCTCCTCTTGCAGGATAGAGCGATGAAGTCGTCCCGCTTGGAGCATAGGTCTTCAATACCTGCACCGACAGTGAATTCCATGAAATCATCTGTCGCAAAACTGGTCAGAATCTCGAAAAGCTTGCACACAGCATTCTAAACATGGCAACACATGAACCTTTAAAAGCTAAATCATCATCTCTTTGAAAGAACACATCAGTCTACAAATTTTGTTTCAGATGCTATGCTTCCTATAGGTGTCCTTTAAATACAGATGACTCAGAGTCACAGCAGGCAATGGCTTTCACAGACTCCTTTGTTTCTAAAAAACCGTACTTTGTGGCATGCAAAGGTTAGAATATTTGCTGCTGTGAGAGTAATATTGATTTCACTGAGACAACACGTAAAAGAGGGCTTCATTGCTCTGGCCAATCTTTTATGTTTTTTTTTTCCTATCACTACCATTGTGTGTATAACTATATAATAAAACATAATTTAAATGAGGTCAGAGCTCAATCCTTGTCAATGGGGGAGGGTGGAGGGAGGAAGGAAGAAGAGAGCAGAAAGGAGCAGGCACCAAAAGTGGACAGAGAGGGTGGGCGGTACTAGTTGGAGGTGACAGCATTTGGTTGTGTGTTTACCACTCCATCCCATCACTCTACTCTTAAGTTTTCCAAAACAGGCATCTACACACACTTGCCCTTTCCTTCTCTTTTCTGGACTGAATTGAAAAGCATGCTTATTAATCATCTTTATGTTCACAAATATTTGGGCAAGGGAGCATGAGGTCCCTATGTTGTTACTAAATATTGCTTTCAGATATGGTCATTTTTCCATTAAAAAGTGACTGTAATCAGAATAAAGAAGTTCTGGGTAGAGGTAGATAGAAATGACATCTTTATGAGTTTCTACCTCTTGTTTTCCATACAGAACCCAAAATATATTTGACTGGTCTTGATAGTTTTATACAGGCTGGGAACCAGGGAAGAGAGAGAGAGAGAGAGAGAGAGAGAGAGAGAGAGACTCAAAGAGAGAGGAAAATAACTGATCCAGTCAGTACCAAATCCTACTGAACAACTCTAACCTAGACAATTCCTCTAAAATGTACACAACACACACACACACACACACACACTCTCTCTCTCTCTCTCTCTCTCTCTCTCTCTCTCAAAAACACACACACACACACACACACACACACACACACACACACACACACACATACTCACACACACACACACACACACACACACACACACACATGCACACACAGTGACACAATCACACACATGTACACACAAAAACCACAGAAATTCTTTTCTTTATCAACTCTTGACTTGAAAGAGTAAAGAGTGGTGGCTTTTATGTCACCACCAGCAGCTTGTTCCCATCCCTGATGGTCCTTGGGAGTATAAAAAAAAAAAGAAGAAGAAAAAAAAAAAACTAATTTGACTTATTGTGTGGAGGACTACATGCAGAAGTAGTGCTTGTCATGTCTTCTCTTTTGGCGCTTTGCAGCTGACTTTGTTTATTTGGATGATGTTGCAGGGCTTGAACACCATAATTAGTCTTGCTGCTTACGTACTCTGCAAGAGGTTGGGCTATCCAAATCTGGTTCAATTTATTATACTGATATTGTGGATTCTAATGGCAGTTGATTACCAAGAAGGCTGCTCTTGGCTGTATGGCTTTGAATTTTGTTCACATTCCTCTGTGTCTGGGGGTCTCATAAAGAACCAGCATACTCCAGTCAAGGTTTGACAACACTAAATGTATGCTATCTCTCTAGTCTCTCATTTCAAATACTTCAACACACTCAATTTTCAAACTATGTTTCTTTTCAACTATTTGACAGAAGTATGTACTTAACTTGCCATCTTCCATTGAGACACTATTTAGTAGATTTTTCATTGATGCAGTCCCAATGCTCCTTGTCTATCACAAGCCTTTCTTTTTTTTCCTTAAAAAAAAAATCTATTTGTTTGTCTTATTTAATCCTATTAGTCTATGTTTCTCTTTCTATATGGGAGCATGTCTTTCTTCTTCCCTCTGTTCAATGTGCCCCCAGATCTACATTTCCCCACCAAGTCCAAATTCCTTTCTCTCTGTTGCTTTAGACTGGATGTGCAACACAAGGAAAGAAACCAACAAATAACCACTGACCCCATCAAACACCCTTATCTGTCGCTTAAACCCTTCAGAACAATCCCAGAACTAATTCATCCTCACTGTTTTCTTTATCACAGCTAAAGGTAAGAGAAAAATAGAATGCAGATGGTGATAACATTTAGTCATGGCAACAATAGTTATGCTTGCCGTGTAAATCAATAATTCATCAATGGAACCAAATTATAGTACAGAAAAAAAAAAAAAGAAAACAGAAGAAACAGAGAAGAGTCAATCTCTGAATTGAAATTAACTGTCAAAGCAGAAAGTACTTAATTCAACAGAACTTGCATGGATGGGACGAGTGAGGGTGGCATAGGGGGCTGAAAAACTGTTGATCAATCAAAAAATCAAGAACCGCATACACAAAATGAAATGGTTCTGACAGAAAAAAATGCTCTAAATATTGTTTTCACTGGGGACCAGAGCCGGCAGAGGTCTGTGGAAAGCTGTCCATGGTTCCACCTGAAAAGACTGAGTGCCTTTGAGTTTGACAGGGGAAAACAAGATTTCAGACACATTTTGGCTCATGCAAAAAACAAAACAAAAAAGCTTAAACTGTGATCCACATGGCAATACAAAAAAGTATTAAAAGGCTGATTTATTCACTAAAATGAATAATTTGGTGAAAGTGAAACAATACAGCCCTAAGACATGTAAACATAAAGCAGGATCTAAAGAAAAATCTGAGACTTGTGACAGGAAAAGTGAAAGGAAAAGAGCTAAATTCACACACACACACACACACACAAATACATAGCCACACTTACATAGACACAAAGGGGATATATCAATGGGGATCACTGGAATACAGAGCTGGGGGAACATAGAGTTAGGGGGACAAAGACACTGGGGAATATAGACACCAAGAAACACTGAGCTGGAGAAATTCAGTTAAGTAGCCATGGGGGAGCAATTTAGCCGGGAAAACAGAGGGATGACCCCTATTACACACTTTGGTAATCATGGCGATTTATTCCGTTTATGAGTTACATGCTATGCTCCAAGTTCTTGTAACAATATTCATATTGATTAAGTACTATCATCATACAGAAAGTAAAACTCGAGCAGTTTCAACAGCTACTTGACTAACATTTATAGAACTTTACGCTCGGCGACGGTGATTTCACAAAAAAAAAAAAAAAAAAAAATTTCCCCCCTCTCCGACATCACAAATCGTGCTACACTCTAATTCAGTGATACTGCTGTCATCACATTACTCACATTTGACCAATTCGTTGTTATAACTTTGTAAAGCCGCTCCCTGTTGTGACATTGTTGAGGTTTGTTGCACACCAAACAAGTTCGAACTTCTCTTTTTGATTCAGCTTCGTGCTACCAAGACAACATGTGTAGACGTCACCAAAAGTGGAGTAGGCCTAGCCTACCGGAAAAATATCGAAAGATACGATGGGAAACAAAACGAAGAAATAGATTTGTCTCCCTTCCATAGACGCAGTTGACTGTTCCATTACCCTGTCGTAGGAAGCAGTCAGGAACAACAACAATAACGTCACAATACACCTAATTACCCAGTCAAGCGGCTAATGTTCTTTCTTTTTCCTTTTTTTTCAGTTTATCTAATTTTATCTTGTTTTATCTTAAGCAATAAACAAGTAGGGTAAGCCTTGCTCCCATTAGAAAACCTAACATAGAGTAACTTTTATTTAAGTGCATTTTCGTTATTTTATTCGTTTTTGTTTCACCTGAAGAAGACCTAAGAGGTAGAAACGCGTTGTGTTTTGTCTTGTGACTCGTTTGCCCACGTTTCTTTGGGCGGTTCGCTGACATCACTTAAGATTTACTTTTATTCAAGACTGGCACGGCCTTTTAAACCTGAATAAAATCAGACGAATACAAAGACGAATAATCTAATAGTGGAGGTAAAACAAGCACAGACCAACAACCCCTTGAACTTAAGGAGGGAGGGGAGGGGAGGGGGGT
>JADBJO010012439.1:35000-45648 GCA_016801955.1 Conus betulinus
GAATCTTCAATAAATGTTAGCAAACCGTCAAGAGAAACGTGGACAAAGGAGTCACAAGACAAAACACGACGCGTTTCGACTTCTTAGGTCTTCTCCAGGCAAGACAACGATAATGAACGAGCTTGTCACTTAACTTAGGTCTCTTCAGTGAAAAATCAAGTTAGGTTTTAATGGCTTCTAAATCTGCGGTGACGAAACTGATAACGCCACCTGTCTTATACCAGCATTACGTTTCTTACAGGGGCGAAGGTTAAGGAGGGTGGGGAACGTGGTAGTATGGAGGAGAAAGGGTAATGGTGTGAGGTTTTGGAAATGTAATTATTGGTTATGTATTCAAATGTACCAATATTTGCACTGCTGGTCCGGAAATTGGTCACCCTATCTGGGCCCTATACTGGTATTAATTTAGCATAAAATATTGAATGTAAGAGCTACTTCCTTGTGACCCTTGACTGTGACACCAACGGCACTGACTGGATTGACATTTTATCATAATTATCATATATCAAATCAATGTTTCATCTTACACGCTTTATCAGCCGTTTGCCTGAATATTCAGACAGAAATAATGAGCTTATATACTTTTTTAACATGAGTGCGCTGTTGCTTGTGTGATAGCTAGTTTCCTGTAGGGAAATTGGTCTAGAAGCGACGAAAAGCCTAGTGTATAATGCGTTTTTTAAAACTGTTTAGCGTTTCCATGGTGGCAGTGTGAGTTGGTAGGTTTGTGACACAGGTTTATAACTCTGTTAGTAAAAAATCAGAGGTAAGACTGAAAGTCCACCACCGAGGCTGATTGAATTGCCTCAGGTGGGGAGCTTATTGAACTCCTTGGTGGTGCGGGGAAAGAAGGAGTATTTATGATAATTTCTGCAGCTGGACTCCATGGCATACTGGTGTTCATGAAAGTGCTGAGTGGTGTATCCAGTTTTCAGAGTCTTGGCGCATGGTTAGTCTCGATCGTGATGTCGCCATGGTGATACTTGTACAGTGTGGTCAGGGGGGTTCTTCTTCGCCGATCTTCCAGGGATGTCCATCTCAGCTGGTCAAGCATTTCTCCCACGCTCGATGTTTGACGTAGCGGTTTACTACCCAGCAGGCAGCCGTCCTCTGGATCTTCTCGAGGGACTGTATGTTGTTGTCAGTGTGCGGATCCCACATTTCGCACGCGTATTCCAGTTGGGGGCACACCATGGTGTTGTAGGCTTGGTCTGTGATGGTCTTTCATGGCAACGTTGTTGGTATGTTTCTTCCAGCTGAGGTCGGTGGAGATGGTGACACCGAGGTACTTGGCATCGCTGGAAGACTTCAGTGGACAGTCTCTAAGATGGTATGTCTTCTGCCATTGCTTGCCAAAGTGTAGGGCCTCACACTTGTCTGGGTGGAAGGACATCAGCCACTTTTCTTCCCAGTCGGCAAGCTTGTCCCGGTCTCTCTGCAGATCGTGCTGATTGGCGGCTTGGTGATTGTCTTGTGACAGGTCGTGTCATCTGCAAAGAGCCGTATGGCGGAAGTCAGGCCCTTGGGGAGATCATTGATGTAAAGCAGGAAGAGGCATGGGCCGAGGACACAGAGCCCTGGGGGACTCCTGACTCTACAGGCATGAGGTGTGACACCGTCAGCGACAACTGCTTAGGAAGCTCTGGATCCAGTTGTTGGTATTTCCGGTGATTCCATAGTGCTGTAGTTTGTGAGTCAGGAGTGAGTGGGACACCTTGTCAAAGGCCTTCGCAAAGTCCATGGCTAGCATGTCTGTCTGCTTGCCCTTCTCTCTGCTACAGGTGATGTCGTCCACAAAGCCTATCAGCTGGCTAACATAGAACCGCTGCTTTCTAAAGCCATGCTGTTCCCTGCAGAGGATGTTGTTGCTCTCTGCGAAGTCCATAATGTTGTGGACAATGATGTGCTCCAGCACCTTTCCAGGTACACTAGTCAGAGAGATGGGGTGATAGTTTGCTGGTCTGTACCATTCGCCTTTCTTGAAGATGGGCGAGACATGGGTGGTCTTCCAGTCTAATGGAACAGTACGGAGTTGATGGAGGACTGGAACAACAGCGTAAGGGCGGGTGCGGGTTCACTGGCAAGCTCTTTTAGGGATTTGGGGGGTGATGCCGTCGGGGCCGGGAGCCTTCCTGGACTTCAGGTTCCTCAGCAGCTTCTTGACCCCCTCCTCCCGGATGGTGATGGTGCTGCACGTTGGTCCGTCGGTGTTGAGGCTGAGCCCTGTCCTGGCTTCGAAGTCTTCAGGAGTGCAGGGTATCCTCTTGCTGAATGCCAACTGGAATTGGCGATTTAGGATCTCAGCCTGGCCCTGAGCGTCTGTTACAAGGCGGCCATCAACTTTGAGGGGAGAGACTTTCGAAGATTCTGTCCTCTTGGCTTTTACGTAGCCCCAGAACGCCTTAGAGACTCTGCCACCATCTTTTGTGCTGACGTCCTCATCAGGCGAGCTGTATGGATCCAGTAGTTTCTGCGAAGTTGGCGCTGGACTTGGCGCTTCAGCTCTTTAAGTTCTTGAAGGTGTCCTGGGGTCGCCAGACTTTTCCCACCTTTTGTAGGTTCTGTCTCTCTTATGGATGAGTGCTTTAGACCTGTAGTCCACCGAGGGCTTCCCGTACTTGGCCTTTGGGGTGGTATGCGGGATATGGGAGTGGACGAAAAGATTTCATGTGGCGTTGTTACCATCATGGCCATTCAGGCCTCAGACATATGAAGTACCAGCTTCCGATTCATAGGCTTGGAAGTTGATGGAAATTCAATCTCTCCTTGGAAGTCGATGTACTAAATTTTGCTCGTAAAGCATTTGTTAACATTTTCTGTTACGTTCATACGCTTTCTTAGATTTGGGCCCATACCACATTTCGCTAGTCATTAGATCTGCGCACCGATTTGAAAAAATGAATGTAAGCGTTGTCTTATTAGATCTAGTTGCATGCAAAGTGAGGCGACTGCAGGCAGAAATCTAAACAAATCTTAAATGTTATTAATAGCGAACCGCCAAGAAAACGTGGACAAACGAATCACAAGACAGATCCCTCCTTTTTTTGTCTTGCGATTCATTTGTCTCCGTTTTCTTTGGGGTTCGCTATCAATTATATTTAAAATTTGTGAGGTCTTTATGTTAAAACTAGATAAAAGTAAATGAATAAATTAAGGAATACGTAAGTCTCCGACAGTGTAAAAAACGAATTCTGAAATCCCTCCTGATTGGAAGGCCCATTGCCTCAATGAACTGACGAACTACTAATTTTAGGCCAGCCTAACGGCCTACAAAACATGAAAACAGGGGAAGCAACGCTGACTGACTTTCAAGTGTGTTAGTTCGAAAATGGCCTCAATGGGGAGTGAGGGCAAATGTTACTCTGTGTTTCACCATAGACGCTGCATTCATTGTGTGTTTGAACTGCTGCAACTCCTTCCAGAGGTAACTTTCCTTGATCAGTGGCATAAACGTCTGGCAAATTTTAGTGGCTTTTTAGCGACTAGGCTAGATGCAGAGATCACATCCTGCTCTTTTTTTCGCTGAGGACTCGCGATTGTTTGTTGGTCATTCCAGGATCAGGATCGGGATCAGGATTTGGTCCGTTGTATCAAAACAACTTAGCCAAACTCCAGCCCATAACAAAAAGAGAGGAGGTTTCGTGTTATCTTGAAATGTGTGAGGATGTGCCACGTCCAATTTTTCCTTTAGTTATTTTTTTGATTTTCGAACTCGGGGAAAAGTTTTACCCGACACACGTCCTCGCTCGTGTTTGTTTGGCTATGCCAAGTAACAACTGCAGGCCGGGGTAATCGGCTGAGGAAGTGTGGAAAACTGGATTGGGATGGTAATTGTATTGTTCAGGCTTGTACTCTAAACATGTTGGTAGGAATGTGGGCAAACTTTTGTTTTCTTTACCAGATCAAAGAATAAACGCCACCACCAGGTAACAAAAAGAAAAAATGCAATCAAATTGTGCAAAAAATATCAAAATCTGACAGATGACAAGAAAGCTTTTTTTTGTTTGTTCTCAGATTTATCCCCCCTTACCTCCCTCTCCAAAAGAAGAAAGAGAAAAGTTGCAATGCACTAGGTATGTCAGTGCAAAACAGGGTCAGGTGTCCACCAACATAAGGGTCACAGAACCTGATGACAGGTGACAGCAGGCTGAGCAACAATGACTCATGCAACCCACCTATACCCCATTTCAGCGCTTATAATTGGGGGGTGAAAAAAAAAAGAACTTATCAGCTCTTGTGGAACTCGGCAAACACTTGGGAAAAAAAATCTAGGCCCAGTTTAAGTTGCATGGACTAAACAGGTCCCTTTTTATCTTTCGCTGCTTACATGAAGGGACACTTCAAAACTCACAATGATATTTTAGCATCACACAGAATTTACCTCAACTAGTTTAGTTGGAAAGTTATGAACATGAGAATGACATATTCCATACTCTACAAAGGTACATTCAAAATGATATTAGTGTTAACTCCAAACAGTTTCTTACTGAATATGTCTGTCTCTTCTTTTGACGTATTCTATCTACAAAGGTATATTTAAAATGATATCAGTTAAACACAAAACAGTTTTTATTGGATGTGTCTGTCTCTTCTTTATGATGCAAAAAAAGGCAAAATGACCATGCATGTGACCGGCAGTCAGCTTGAGGATGACAGTTTATGAAAGAGGAGTGGGGAAGTGAGGACAGAGAAAGATGGGGAGAGGGGGTAGGGGTCGGAGGGAGGGGAGAAACAGAGGAAAGAGTTAGAATTGGGGGGGGGGGGGGGGGGGATGGTGGTAAAGAGTGAGCTGGATCACAATCAAATGGATTGTATGTCAGTGTGCGTCTGTGTGTGTGTGTGTGTGTGTGTGTGTGTGTGTGTGTGTGTGTGTGTAAATCATACAACATAGCATAGAATCTGTCAAGATTGAAAATAATAAATGATGCCATGCTGAATTCCAATCGCTTACTCAGAGGAAGTATGTTCAGCACTTTTAGTTTTTCATCTGTTGATAGAGGTGTGGCTGGATGTAGTAGCTTTGCTGCACATCTATGGAGAGAATTCAGCCTTGTTTTGTGAACATCACTACTCCGTCTCACACTGTTGAAGCATTATTGATATGTCACATTATGTGTGCATTGAAGAAAAGTTTAAGCACAGTACTGTTGACATAGTGCTTTAATTGAGATAACGGGAAAAGTTTTTTCGAGACTACCTTGCATACATTATTGAGACGAGATTGCCAGGTAATTCTTTATCTATCGTTAACCCTAAAACATGATGCTGACCTACCTGTTCAATAGGAGTGCCATTCAACAGAGTTTTTAGGCAAAGAGGAGTCAGTTGGTGCTTTTGGCAGGTAGCTATTATGGGTGGATGACCATTGAGTTTGAATGACACCAGTCTGACATGCTATTTAGACTTTCCTAGAAAGATGTTTTTATTGTCTGTAGATCACTACCATTTGTTTGGAGTGATGAGTCATCAACAAATAAATCTGTCGCGACTTTTTCATCTGATGTGGATGATGGTAAATCATTTATGAAGATGCAGAATAGGAGGTGGTTTAGTACAGAGCCTTGTGGGACTCCATGTATGTCAAGAGTTGGAAATGGGTCTGTGTGCCCTCTAGGGGAAGGACTTGGAATCTTTTTTCTCTGTTACTAAGTGTTAGTGTTATAGTTAGAATTTCATCTCCACCTTCTCTCTTATCAATTATGGAAGGAGAAACTTTCCAGTACTACTCATCGAAAGAAATGTACATTTTTCTCAGGACTGTTAAGACTACACCAGAGTAGCTCGGGAAGAATTTTCCTTAGGCTTGTACACTTAAAAAGTACTTGTAGCTCTGAGAGACAGAATTAGGGATAAGTTCAAACATTCATACTGAATGCATTACAAGGGACTGACACAATTTAATTTTAAGTGTACTTCACACATCAGCTGTACTTACAAGAGTGAAATATTCAAATCAGTTTCACAAATTTAGTTCAAGCTGGGGCTTTTTGTGTTGTTGTTGTTTGTTTGTTCCCACTGTCTCATCATCAGGAGAGAGGGAAAGTTCTGGATGAGTTGAGCTGGAGTCCACATGGAATATTAGAACTTATCTGATGTCGGAGAGGACAGATGATCTCTCACTAGTTGCTGGTGCCTGATCCACTTCTCTGTAGACTTGCTGATCAAGTGCTGGGCTGCAGTGTGTGTTCACTACCAGGCATGCCCAGGGTAGGTGGGAACCCAGTTTTACAACAAACAGAACCTGGTCTGTAGTTGAGTAACTGAGAGTCTGGCTTGTCCAGTTCTCACACTTGCGCTCTGCTTTCAGTAAATGTGTGAGATCTCAGCCAGCAAAGGATCAGACTAGTATATATTTATCTGCCATGATTATCAGTCTCCAGTTTCATCCAGAGTTTGAGTGAAACATGGGGGTAGGAGACAAAGTAATGCAATGCTAAACAATGACAGTCAAGTAACAGTTCAATGTTTTTCTTAAAAATCAAGTTGAAGTAACTTGGAGTACACTTAGCCCAAGTTCACATGTGGTTTAGACTTAAGTTAAAGTCACTCACTACAAAGCATTCTGATAATCAACTGTATTCATAAATCAACAGTTTTTACTTTGTACAGGCATACTGCTTTTTCTGATCATAATTTATTATTCAGTTATGATCTTAACAGATAGTACTGAATACTGGCAAAAGTCAGATGGTTAACAAAGACTGTTAAACAGATTGTTAACGTAGAATCACAACCAAGCATCTTGATAGTTTTTACCAAGTTGGGGCAAAACAAACTACTACAACAGAATACTCATTCATTATGTTGATAGATGTCACCAAGTATTGGCATACAGTTATATACAGTTAAACCACATGGCATACACACAATCAGTGCACAGTCTCAACATTTAATAACACAGTTTCAGCTTACAGTCTGGGTGGTCAGTGAATCTTAGTCAGGATCAGAGTAGGTGAGATTTACTTGCACTCTCTGGTTTACTTACCCCTGTTGTAATTCTTGATTCACTCACAGCTGGTCTGTGAAGGGCAGTCATTGTTCACACTCGGATCCCCCTTCGTTATGGGCTAAGCCACCTTGTCCGTTTCCTGTTCTGGTTGGCTTGGTGTCACTAAAGACAAAAAAGGGGAGGGGAGGGGGATGGTCATCTCCCACCTCTTACAGTGGGAGGAACAGTATAGGGTTGCTTTAAGTGCGCCTTCAGGCTAATTGACATTGTCATTCATAAGGCGCGTGCATGACAGCGTGTGGGTGGTGAATATTGGGATGGTGTGTGTGTGTGTGTGTGGGGGTGTGGGTGTGTGTGGTGGAGGGTGGTTGACGGTGAGGGAGGGGGGAGGGGGGATCTCAGTGGAGGGAGATTGAGGGTTTCTCTGAAGTATGCCATCTCCTTGCAGATCGCTGAGTGAGTAGATATGCGGGAGAGGAGTGGCAACGAGGAGTTTGGGTGGGGGGTTTGGGGGGGTGGGGGGGGGGGGGGGGGGGGGGGGGGGGGGGGCTGGCTTCTTTGTGTTAGGTGGAAAACTTCCCTTTCTGTAGCGGCACTATGGATGGGGGGGGGGGGGGGGGGGGGGGGGGGGAGGGGGAGAGAGAGGGGAGTGGTGTGTGGTGTTTTTTTCAAAACCAACATGACAGATGGCGGGGGAGGGTGAGTGAGGTGGAGGGGGCTAAAGAGAGGGGCGAGGGGGAGAGACTGCGAGTTGATGTAGATTTGAAATCTTGATTGCCATTTGTAAGACAAAGGGAGAGCAAAAGAAAGGGGGAGGGGGAGTAGAAGGAGGGTTTTTGTGTGGGAGGAGTGGGTGTAGTACAGATGGGTGTGGTTGACAATTTTGTCTCACCATGTCTGACAAAATCTGAAGCGGAGGTTTTGCCATTAAGCACCACATACCGAGTCCTATCGTTCAAGTATGATTGGAATAATGAGACAGTCGAGGAATAGTTTAAGGAGAGAGAGAGAGTTTCTTTAAAAGAATTGAATGATTAACAAGATTAAATGTCTTTTTGAAGTTAAGAAAGACAACCCCTGTCATTTGCGATTGGTTCAAATTTGAAACCCATGAGTCACACATTCGTGATAATGCTGTGTGGCAGGAGTGATTAAATCGGAATCCAGATTGGAGTGGGTGAAATAGTTTGTTTTCCTCCATGAACTGAGATATGTGTGCATGTATGTTTTTTTTGAGGGGTTTGGATAGAATTGATAGTAAGGATATAGGTCTGAAATTATTTGGATGCGACAAATCATTTGATTTTTGGAAGGGGGATCGCTCTTGCATTTTTGAATGCTTGAGGGAAGACATTAGTGTCAACAGATAAAAAATGTACCTAAGAGGCTCAACAATGCAAGTTAGAGTGAGTTTGAGAAGAATAACGGGTATGTTATCTGGACCCATGGGTTTCTTATTCTTCAACTGCACAGTGTGCATTCCTTCTTCATGTACAGTAAGGGGGGAAATCATGGGTGAGTTACTGGATCCAAGTCTTTGGTTGCAAAATAATGTAAGGGGAGTCGGACATGTATATTTATTAGATACCCTTCTGATCTGTGAAGCTTGAGTAAGGATATCTGGTAATGATAGAAAGTGTCCGTTAAATTTGTGTGGAGTGACGTTTGTAGTTGAGTTTTGTGAATCTGTACTGGTTTGTGTACAGAAGTGTTTATTGCCTTCCAGAGGGGTGCTGTGGTTTTTGCATCCATAATCAGTTGACTGAAGTACTCTCTTTTGACTTTTTCAACTTCATTTGAAAAAGTTTCTCTGCTCTTGTGTATTGTCAAATAGATTTGCTGCCTTGCGTTAGTCACATAGAATCATTTCTTGCAGCAATTCTGGTGTTAACCACGGGTTCATCTGCGGATTCCTTTACTCTTTTTGATGTAATGGTGTGTGTTTATTTATGATGGTGAGGAATGTTTTGTACCAGAATGATAGTTCTTCAGTGATGTCAGAGTAATTGTAAGTAAGTGAAATGGGGAAATGTTTAAGTCGTAGAGATATGCTGTTTCTTTAAAAACTTTTTGAAGGAGCAGTATTGGATGGTCATGTGACCTTGGTTGGTGGTTTTGGAAGCCTGAAGAACCATGTGCAGAAGACTGGAGAGTGATCACTGACACCAGAATGTACCACTGACACATCTAATACTGCAGATTTGTTATTGTGTATTTATGATCAATATGAGTTGCAGTAGTTCTAGTTATTCTTGTTGGGGGGTGTGTACTAATTGATGAAGTGCATTAGGGGAAAGTTTGCTTGTCTAAGCTAGTTGTTGTTTTAACATATATCATTATTAAAATCTCCTAACAATAGGATATTTGAATTTTTGTGACAGATCCAATCCATCATTTGTACAAAGTTGTCATACCATTCTTATGTGGAAGATAGGTTTCTATGTAAATGTCCAATAATTAATGGCTGTGATTTGGAGTCTTTTTGTTTCAGTCCAGATACATTCAACAGTATTAGTTTCAAGATCAGTTCTGCATCGGGGTAAAGTTGGCAATTGACTGATGAATGTTATCAAAAATGAAAGGGAGGAAAAATTAACATAACATTTAACAAAACCAAAGTAAATAGAATTTTAATCAGGCATCACCTGGTCCATAACCACCCCACCCCACCACAAACACACACACTGACTGACTGAAGCCAGTTTATTGTCAGATTAGCCCATGGTCCCCCACCCCCACCCCTCCACACCACACACACACACACACACACACACACACACACACACACACACACACACCTTATTGCAAACCCCTCCCCTCCTAGACTGTAACCAGGGTTGGCTCTTATTCAAGCAGGGCTCATATAGCCTAGGTCTTAAAAAGTCTGGAAATTTGAAGTCCATTTTCCAGGCCCTGGAAAAGTCTAGAAAATCACACTTTGGCCTGGATAGCCTGGAAATGGAAGAATCAAGCACAACTGCTTGATGTTATACATGGCTGCTTTAATTTTCAGCATCATTTAGCGTTTATAATGCAAAAAAAAAAAAAAAAAAAAATCCATGTCCTCAAATGTGATTTTTCGTGATTGATTACTTTCGCTTTTGCCATCAAATTACTTCTGAGTTACTTCCCCTACATCAAGGTCTTATCAACATCTGGATCTTCTGGCCATTTCTGCTTGTTTGTATTTCAAGGTGGGAAAGTGTTCCTTCAGTGCGCTTTGGCTTTATAACGTCACTTTAAGACATTGCATTAACAAAGTCTTGAAAGTCTGAAAGTGGTATGAAAATGCAGGTCTTGGCCTGGGAAAAGTCTGGAAAAGTCTGGAATTTGAGTTGCATTTTCTGCATGAACCCTGTCAAGTTAAGGATGAATTGATCCAAATGTTGGGCAACTCCCACCCTCTCCTGCCCCCCTGTGCCTACCTCCCCATTCCTGTTATCACAAAATGGAACAAACTAAGGCCAGTTTTTTAAGTTTCTTTTTTTAAACCATCTTGGGTGATGTGCCCTCCCTGCCTCCCCATTGTCCCACCACACTGCATCCCTCCTATTCCCCCCCCCCCCCCCCCCCCCCCCCCCCTCGCGCCCTTGCATGCCCCTCTTTACCCTCCCTGACCATCGAGTCCAGACATTTTGTCTATCATGTATACGAAGCATTGAGACAGAAGAATGACTTTCTGTATGACCAAGAATGTGG
>JADBJO010012439.1:45880-53380 GCA_016801955.1 Conus betulinus
AGATCTCCTTGGTTGTTAACTGCTCTTAAGTATGTCATATCTGTTCATGTTTTGTTTTGTTGCCATCCGTTCTACTGGCACATTTAAAAGAAAATGTTTTTCTTCTACAAGTGCAGAGATGGGGTTTTCTATATCTGCGGTGGACTCTCTCTCTCTCTCTCTCTCTCTCTCTCTCTCATATAGCACACACACACACACACACACACACACCACACACACACACACACACACACACACACACACACACTCACTCACTCACTCACTCACTCACATCACTCACTCACCACACACACACACACACACACACACACACACACACACTCTCTCACACACTCTCTCTCTCTCTCTCTCTCTTCCTTACACACACATAGAGCACTTGTTAGTATATATATAAATGCAAACACAGCGTTTACCAAGCGTAAGTACAGTTCAAGCAAATTTGTGCTTACAGCTAACAACTGGTTAAAACTGCATGAAAGCTGTGAGATGTTAACTTCAAGTTTGTCTCATGCTCTTGCATTTTGTCCCTTCATTTTAAGCTGCCATCTTATGTGTCTCATGATGATTGAAAAAAAAAATTTGAAGCTCTGTGCACAATCAAAATATGTGTAAACTGTCCGCGTTATGTGAGGTAAGGAAAGTCTGTACTAAAAGATGTAATCAGAAACCTCACATTGTCCTCCATCCCTCCCATCTCTAATCCACAATGACATACTACATAGTCTTCTGATTATCTCTTCCAGTGACATGCATCCCCCCCCCCCTTAACACCTCCCCCCCCCCCTTTCCCCAGCACGACATAAGACCACACACACACACACACATACACACACACACACACACACACACACACACACACACACACACACACATACGCGCGCACACACACATACGCGCACACACACACACACACTCTCTCTCTCTCTCTCTCTCTCTCTCTCTCTCTCACACAGAGTACATGAAAAAATCAATGAATAAAAGACTAAATGAATAAATAAGTCGATTAAGAGTGAAGAAAGAAGCACAGAGAAAAAAACTTGATCAGTAGAAAGGTAAATTAGCCTGTGAACGAAGCATCAAATCAGTGGATAAATGGCTGATGATGACAGAATGACAGAATGAATATTACAGTAAAGTACTGTAGTCTGTATGGTTGAAGACATCCTCATGGAAATGTTGAAAAATCAAACTGTTGCACCGTCACCTGAAATGGACAGACAGGCACACACACATGCTGGCACGCACACACACGTTCATGAACACGTGTGTGCCTGCACACACACACACACACACACACACACATCAGAGAATGGGAATGATGACTTCATGATTTAGCTCTTATTTTCCAAATTTTGAACAAAATCCCCAGACCCCCTCCCAATCCCATCCCATCACCCCGTAATGATTGTGCTTACATGTGCCATGTGGATGTGACTGATTTTGATTGTTACTTAGGTATTATAATTTGAAGCAATAAACTATTTTGCTGTATTTCTGTGGCTACACCGTATGTGTTTTTCAGAGGAAGCATAACTTTAGTGTGCAATCTTCAGATCCGATTTGCGTTGATCTGTTGAAAGTGTGGACCATATCTCCTAGTCTACGAACGGCACAAATTTTTGCGCAATTTTCCGGTCGATTGTGAGCCTCAAAAAGTGTTCCTGCTGGACCTTTTCACTCAACTTTCAGTGAAAACGCCCAATTGACTATTGTCCATTACTGACCTTTGAACCTAGCATTTCTTTTCCACCGAGCTCTTGTTCGATTTCATCAAACAACTGAGTGTAGTCTTTCTTTTGTGGTGGTAGAGGTAGAACTACACACATTTCCCTCAATCAGTGCCTTTTGACTCTGCTGTAGATCTAGTTCTTCTTGATCCTTTTGTAAAACTTGAATATTCCCTCATTGAAAGCTAGAAGAGTTAGAGGAGACTTAATTCAAGCTTTTAAGATTTTTAATGATATTGATGATATAAGTATGCAAGATTTCTTTAAAGTAATGAATTATGCCCTTACTAGAAATAGTACTAGTAAAATCTTGATTGAATACAGTCGTACTATCAAAGAAAGTTCTGTTTTAATAACCATGTTGCACCTCTATGGAATATGTTGCCCACTAACATTAAATATGCACAAGATACTAACACCTTCAAAGACCTATTGACAAATGGCAGTACTTTGTTGATACAAAATATTATTATGACGATTAAAACCATCACTTAAGACTTGGTGATCACAGTTGACCTTATATGACCTATTTTTTTTTTTTTTTCATTTTCATCAAATGATGGGACAATTAAAGCCTAGATGGCTATGTGTGTTTAACACATGTCCCTATATTATTTTTTTTTTTCTTTTTCATCAAATGATGGGACAATTAAAGTCTAGATGGCTATGTGTTTAACACATGTCCCTATATTATTTTTTTTTTTTCATTTTCATCAAATGATGGGACAATTAAAGCCTAGATGGCTATGTGTTTAATACATGTCAATATATCCTGACACCTGAATCCTGAAAAACAAGAACATCGCATTTGTCATATTCAACGTCAGAGTCGTTTCTGCTTTTGTCTCCGGCACCGAGTTTACATATTAAGGAAGTTCTCAAAAGAGTTTCAAATTCATCAGATCTCTTTTCCCATTTCCCATCCAAACTTTGAGCTACATCTTGAGCCTGTCCTCTGATTTTTGCTCCGGTTTGGAATCTCTCCAGTCCTCACCTTCAACAGCAGGCCTTACATCTTGATCATGTGAGGCCATGGTGCCAGACTTGGCACTGGTACCAGGCTGAAAGCCAGCAATTACTGTTTTGTTGATCTGAGCAGCAACACGAAATCTGGCTGATAAAAAGTCACCAAGAGGACCCAGCTTTGCCATCTTTAACCATTGAAGTTAAAAAAGAATATAAAGGAATGGAGTGACTTTGTGAAACGATGATTTCTCTTTTGGCCGAAAAATCACACGTTTTTGTCTCTGGCATGATACAAGCATCACTGGCAAGATGCACACACATCACATCTCACGTCATTATGAATGACCGACTGCTAGATGAATAGTAAATTTCATTTGAAGGCCCACAGATCCTGTTAGTTCAGAGGTGCTGTTTTAACATGACTTAGTTGCTGCTGCTGCTGCTGCTGTTGCTGTGTGCTTGTTGTTGTTGTTTTAGGATAGTTCCACCAAAATTGCATTTTTTTTTACCTTTTAGAAATGATTTTGCTGGTGCCCTCCCTCTTTTCTGTCAGCTGATTATTGTAACAAAAAGCAAGAAGCAGAGCACAAATGAAAAGGCCTGCCACAATCTCATGAACTAGTTGTGTCTTGAAGACTTGCGGGTCAGTGTGTGGGTTGTGATAATGCTGCATTCTTTAAATCAAATCCAGCTCCTCACAGAGTTTTTCTGGCATGTTGCTGGTGGACTGATGTGTGTTTTGTAAGTGATATGTGTATTGTAACTGATGTGTGTATTGTGACTGATATGTGTATTGTAACTGATGTGTGTATTGTAACTGATGTGTGCATTGTAACTGATGTGTGTATTGTGACTAATGTGTATTGTAACTGATGTGTGTATTGAGATTGATGTGTGTCTTGGGACTGATGATGTATATTGTAACTGATGTGAATATTGTAACTAATGTGTATATTTGAGACTGATGTGTGTATTGTAACTGATGTGTGTATTGTAACTGTTGTGTGTATTGTAACTGATGTGCATATTGTAACTGATGTGTATATTGTGACTAATGTGTATTGTACTGATGTGTGTATTGTAAGTGATGTGCATATTGTGACTGATGTGTGTTTATTGTGACTGATGTGTGTAATGTGACTGATGTGTGTATTGTAACTGATGTGCATATTATAACTGATGTGTGCACTGTAAGTGATGTGCATATTGTGACTAATGTGCATATTATGACTGATGTGTGTGACTGATGTGTGTATTGACTGATGTGTGTATTGCCACTGATGTGTGTAGTGTGACTGATTTTTGTATTGTGACTGATGTGTGTGTTATGACAGATGTGTGCGTTGTGACTGGTGTGTGTATTGACTGATGTGTGTATTGTGACAGATGTGTGTGTATTGTGACTAATGTGTGTATTGACTGATGTGTGTATTGTTACAGATGTGTGTATTATGACTGATGTGTGTATTGTGATTGATATGTGTATTGACTGATGTGTGTATTGTGACAGATGTGCATATTGCGACTGATGTATTGTGTATTGTGATTGTGACTGATGTGTGTATTGTGACAGATGTGTGTATTGCGACTGATGTGTGTATTGCCACTGACGTGTGTACTATGACAGTGTTGCACTCTTTGAGTTGAATCGAGCTGTGCGCAGTGTTTTTTCAGACATGTGCTAGTGGACTGATGTGTGTATTGTGACTGATGTGTGTATTGTGACTGATGTGTATATTGTAACTGATGTGTGTATTGTAACTGTTGTGTGTATTGTAACTGTTGTGTGTATTGTGTGTATTGTAACTGTTGTGTGTATTGTAACTGATGTGCATATTATGACTGCTGTGTGAATTGTATGTGATGTGCATATATGTGTCTGATGTGCATATTATGACTGATGTGTGTATTGGGGCTGATGTGTGTATTGTAACTGATGTGTGCATTGTATGTGATGTGTGTATTGGGGCTGATGTGTGTATTGTAACTGATGTGTGCATTGTATGTGATGTGTGTATTGGGGATGATGTGTGTATTGTGACTGATGTGTGTGTTGTAAGTGATGTGTGTGTTCTGACTGATGTGTATTGTGACTGATGTGTGTATTGTGACTGATGTGTGCGTTGTAAGTGATGTGTGTGTTCTGACTGATGTGTGTTGTGACCGATGTGCGTATTGTGACTGAAGTGTGTATTGTCACTGTACTGCACTCTTTTGAATTGAATCCTGCTCTGCACCATGTTCCTGATGCAAGTGCTGGTAAACTGATGTGGACGTTGTGGTTCTGTTGCACAGGGGACCAGGGGACAGGGGAGCAGTCCCACTCATCCAGCCCTGGACCATCCAGGAGGTCCCACACTTCTCCTCGATTTTCCCCCTACGCCCGGACGGGTAACGAGGGTGCTGCCGGTCAGACAACTCGGGCCTCTAGGGTAGGTCCCCCGGCTGCTGCCGTAGGTCTGTTAGGCGCAGACAGTCATGGGAAACGACGTCACCACATACAGCAGGCACGACCAGTCAGACAGCACCATGGAGTGTGCGACTGCTTCGCAGTCGGCTCCAACACACAGGCACTCAGGCACACAGACAGACAGCACGGGGTTCATCTCGGCGCTAGAGGCCACCAGCCCTCTGCCCGATGATGAACCTCAGCCATCCACATCTACGGCTAGGTCCCCAGGGCAGCAGCCATGGCGGGTGCTTTCACCCGCCTATACCCCCGTGCCTGTCTTGTCCTCCACTGTCAGGTCTGAGTCTTATTATGACCAGGTTAGGGAGTGGGAGGTAGAAGGGATGGAGGTGGTAGAGGAGTGGGAAGAGAGGGAGGAAGAAGATGCAGGAGGAAGGAGGGAGGAGGGAGGGGGGTGGGGTAGATGCAGAGGGTGTGACAGACGCAGGGCAAGATGGGGAGGGGAGTGGGGTGGCAGTGTCAGGGCAGGATGTGGGAGGGTTAGGTCATCAGTCCCCACCTGCAGAAGATGCACCTGCACCACCTGTGGTTGTGGATGAGGGGGCAGACCATCAGCCTCCTCAACAGGCCCAACCAGTACCACCTGTGGTTGTGGTAAGGGCGGCAGTCCATCAGCCCCCTCCACAGGCCCAACCAGTACCACCTGCGGTTGTGGCAGGGGGGGCAGCCCAACAGCCCCCTCCACAGGCCCACCGGTGCCACCGTGTCCATCAGCCCCACCCACAGGCCCCACCAGTACCACCTGTTGTGGCAGGGGGGCAGTCCATCAGGCCCCTCCACAGGCCCCACCAGTACCACCTGCAGTTGTGGTAAGGGCGGCAGTCCATCAGGCCCCTCCACAGGCCCCACCAGTACCACCTGCAGTTGTGGGTAGGGCGGCGCAGTCCATCCCCCCTCCACAGGCCCCACCAGTACCACCTGCAGTTGTGGTAAGGGCGGCAGTCCATCAGCCCCCTCCACAGGCCCAACCAGTACCACCTGCAGTTGTGGTAAGGGGGCAGTCCATCAGCCCCCTCCACAGGCCCCACCAGTACCACCTGTGGCTGTGGTCCAGGGGGCAGCCCATCAGCCCCCTCCACAGCCACAGGGGCCTAGGCAAGATCAGCCTGCTCCCACAGGGGCAGGAGAGCCGCTGTTGCGTCGCTCGACCGTGTCAGAAGGCCCCCTGACCGGTATCAGTCTATTGATTTCAGAACAGACGCCTATTTAAGGCGCCAGGAACGGAACAGGAGGAGGAGGGCCCGGCGTTAATCGTCGCCTCCTGTTTCAGGCTACAACATCTGCCATGTTCCTGAGTGGTCGTAAAGAAGAAAGTCTTGTGCAGATGGTGGGGGGTTTAATATAAGTCAGAGATAAGGTCAGGGTTAAGAGTTGTCATGTAGAGGGGTATAGTGAAACAAAGGGCAAATTTAACAGTTCATAGCATAGCTAACTTTAAAGGGATGGGAGTAGATAGTTTGTGTAGATAAAAAGATTTAGTCTTTTAAGTATGTTTGTTTTGATGGTGTTGCTTTATTAACCTTGTTCATATTGTATATTCAGTTCTGTAGTGTTTTGTCTCTTTATTTTGATGGGCACAGCAGTAATAGTTTTAGGAGCGCTAGTATTGTAAAGTTTTTGTTGCTGTGTAATAGTTGTGATACAATAATTATAATCTGATGTATTAAAAAAGAACCTATTTATTACTTTTGGTGCTGATAAGATCAAGTACCAATAAAAAAGAAAAGGAAACTTTTATATAGAATAGCCTAAAAAAAAAAAAGTAGATATGTTTATTCATGACCAGCAGCAACTATTAAATTGAAATTTGAAGTGGCATTTTATAGGAAATGGCCCGGGCATTAGGTATAGGTTGAATATTAGGAGTCAGGTAGTGATAGATCATGAAAGGTAGTTTAGGTTAGCTCAGGGAGACCGGCAGCACCACATTTAATTTTGTACATTTAAATTTTGTTTTTGCTTTTTTTTCATTTGATGTTATTGGTTTCTGTGTATGTGGCTTCTATGCTCATCGCTTTTCTAGTGGACATGAAACATGTTGTTTGATTATTAACAGTTTATGTAGTTAAAGATTCCTTTGATACTTTTTTTTCAATTCATATTTTAGAGAATGTGTTGTTCTTTTTCTTTCTTTCTGTCTTTAGATTAATTTATTATCTCTGATGGATCTGATGGATCTCTGATAGAATCTCGTTTATAAAATAGTATACACATGGATGTACACACACATGCGTGCACGCACATGCGTGCACGCACACACACACACACACACACACACACACACACACACACACACACACACACACACACACACACACACACACACACACACACACA
>JADBJO010012440.1:0-5000 GCA_016801955.1 Conus betulinus
GATTTGGACATTGTCTCAGGCTATTTTTTTGCAAACCCTTTTCAGCGTCTTTCCTCTTAACACCTGTCCTCATGATATCGACTAAATAGATCGCCCCATACACATTGAGTCGGAAATCAGCCTTAGGTCAGTTGTGTACGTGAGCGGAAAAAAGTAAACAATAAAACAAACAAACACGTCAACGTGCCTTTCAAGGTTAATTTGATGTTTCTTGTCGATTTCGGGACATCATTGGACGCTGCACAGGATCTGCTACAGGACTGTCAAGGCCGTCGGATGGCCAGGCAGAACCTTTAAAAGCATAGTCATAATAGACTTTCGCTTTTGATTAAACTTTTGAAAGTTTTAACAAACCCCGATAGTGTTGGCTCGCTGTTGTTGTAGTGTGTGTGTGTGTGTGTGTTGTCTCTGTGAGTGTGTGTGTGGGCTGCGCACAGAGCGCGAGTGTGTGTGTGTGGCTTGTGTGATGTGACGGATTGTGTGTGTGTGTGTGGTTTGAAATGTGTGGTGTGTGTATGCGCACGCACTGCGTTGTTTCATCAATGATTTAGTGGAAGGGGTGTTTTCTTTTCACAGAGTGTAACTTGGCTTGCTGTTCCTATGTCGATGAGCAGACGACCACGCCATCCACCCCCAGCCCAATGCAGCTGTTCTCTGTAAACAAATCCTTCAGGTTTGCTCTACAGGTCTCTCCTCTGAGTGGTCTGGACGGATCAGGTGACTCTTCCCAGGGCATCGTGCTGGTCACTGAGGAGGCAGTCGAGGAGGAAGCGCGTCCATCGTTTTCAAGGGGCTGTGCCACACAGGCATCTCTCCGTCTGTCCAGTGTTATAGTTGTTGTAGCGCGTAGTAGCGCCATACGTGCGGCTCTGGCAGGATTTGCCGGCCCCGGAGAGAGAGAGAGACAGAGAGAGAGAGAGAGAGTCGAGAAGGAGAGAGAGAGAGAGAGAGAGAGAGAGAGAGAAAGAAAGAAAGAAAGAGAAGAGAGAGAGAGAGAGAGAGAGAGAGAGAGATTCAAGTTAATATCTAATTCACACGCACGCACGCACGCACACACACACACACACACACACACACACACACACACAACACACAACACACACACACACGCACGCACGCACGCACGCACGCACGCACACACACACACACTCTCTCTCTCTCCCACACACACACACACACACACACACACACACACACACACACACACACACAAGCACGTACGCACGCACGCACGCACGCACGTGTACACACGCACAAATGAATATATATTTATATATATAATATATATGTTAAAAATAGAATGGTACTTTTTAACAGATGTTGCTCCCCAAGGGGTCGAGCATTTTAAGAATTTTATTAGGCATTTCAGTGGTATTCTTGATATATATATATATATATATATATATATATATAATAAAGAATAGTACTAAAACGCCTAATAAAATTTTTAAAGTGCTCAACCCCTTGGGGAGCAACATCTGTTAAAATAGTATGGTAAAGGAAGTTTTAAAATCATCAACAGATCTGTTTCGAGCGCTGGCTCTCCTCAGGATGGTGTTGGGGTCGCCTACTGCCGGTGTTATATGGCCTAATGTCACTGTTTGCACGTGCGGATTGTTGTTCGGTTTTTCAGGTTGTTTACAGTTCAGGGTGTGTTTGCTGACAACGATTTCCATTTGTGCCTGCAGTTTTTACTATTTCTACTTTAGTATTTTAGGGTTGCTAAGTAAGAATTGTTAGTGCTTCCGCAAGACAATATTACAGATTACAAGACAAAACACGACGCGTTTCGACCTCCTAGGTCTTTTTCGGGTAAAAACAAACAACACTCAGGACAATGAGAACGAAGAACGAGCAGCCACTTATCTTCTCATATTCGGCGCAAGGTAGATGTTGAATGAAAACGAGGCCGTTGAGAAGCGGACCGTGGAAGCTCAAAATGATAATGATGACAATGACAATAACAACGATAGCAATAATAATAATGGTAATGATAGTGATGATGATATGTTTTAAATGGAAGTAGGAGTGACAACAAACTTTCAATAACTTCAATTTCAAGGGCACTTTGTTCTGCCTACGCAGCCTGATACTCCTGCGGACACTCCCTGTGTAGACAGGCAAGGATTAATCTATCTACCCAACAGAAGGAGTGGAGTTTTGGTGTATGACCGTTTTTTTTTATTCTGCCATTAAGGCAGCCATATACCAGCTTTCGGGGAGGTGCATACTATGTGTAAACGTGCCATCCTACCAATGGCCAAACTGGCTTTCTCTTCCTAAAGTTGATGATGGGATTTTACGTGTGTGCAAGATTTTATGCGTGCGTTCACACACACGAACCTCGGTTTATAGTCTCATTCGAAGGACTGTATGGGAAATGGAGTCAGAACCAATGTTAACTCCGAGGGAAACATCCCCCCTGTCCCGAAACGGCTCGGCAGAAATTCGAACCCGCAACCAACCCCAGGATTGCCGTCCACTTGGATAAACACACACACGCGCGCGCGCGCACACACACACACAACACACACACACACACACAACACACTCACACACTCTACCACAGAGCTGTTTCGGCCCCCTTCAAAGGCACTGATGACAGTGAAGCCGGACGTTGAAAAGTCCGACGATTTTCTCTACCAATCAGAGGATGCTTCGGCTCCTGGTGTAATGGAAAAACAATACTGGCTGGAGAGAATGTGACAGATTTTATTATTAAATTATAGCCCCTAAAGACAGAATGCGTTCTGGTCAGTACTGAAGATGAACTGGAACTGAAACGTGAAGAAGGTATGACAAGTTGGGTTTGGAGTTCATCCTTGTTGTTGTAGTTGTCGTTGTCGTTGTTATTGTTGTTGTTGTTCACCGCTATCTCTTTTCTTTCCGTGTATGTCGGTCAAGATCATTCGGTACATTCTGTAAACCTTGTCATTGGTCAGAAAATCAATGAGAATTCATATGCTGCCCACACAGTCTATCTATTTCAGCCCAGCCGGCCACTCAGGGCCTTTTGAGTGCTGGCGCCACACAGAGAGAACAGTCCAGCCTCGAAAGCAAGCATGCAAATAAAGCACAATGTAAATACATACATGCAAACTACTTGCATTAAACCCATAGCATGATCACAAATCCAATGGCGTCCTTCTCCCTCCAGCCCTCTCTGTCCTGGGCAAGCCAGCTCAGTTCATTCCAGGTCTTGCCTGCCTCTCTCATCTCCTCCTCCACTGTCCTCCTCCAGGTGCCGAGTGGTCTGCCTCGCTTCCTCTTCCCCGGTGGTGCCCATCTCAGCGCAGTGTGAGGGAGTCTGGTCTTGCCCATCCGAAGGATGTGTCCCAGCCACCTCCACCGCCGCTGCTTCACCTCGGCCAAGTGAAGTTTCAGGATTCGGCGAAGTGCCCACAATGAACAGTGTGTGCAGTCTCACTACCCACTTGCCAAATCAAAACAAAACAGGAAGCTGGCGTGTATTGTTGTTGCTGCTGTTGTTGTTGTGGTGGTGGTGGTGGTGGTGGTGGTGGTGGTGGTCGTCGTCGTCGTCGTCGTTCCCTGGCTAAAAGACTCCCAGGGATCATCCGAACAGCTGAAGTACTTGAACACTACGATACAAATGCATCAGCTGGGGATGAGAACATTACATGTGTGACCGTTTTTGATAACCCCGCCACGTGGGCAGCCACACTCCGACTTCGGGGGGATTTGGGAGACTGATAATGTTATGCTAGGAGCTTGTCACAACTGAAGACACCCCCCGCATAACTATGCAGAGCGTAACAACATTTTGATGTAGCTTTGATGTTCTAGCCTATGTCAGTTGGCCTGACACAGCCTTAAGCCAAGGCGGGGCGTGTTATTGATTGTAACGAGAGAGAGAGAGAAAGAAAAGAATCGACTCTCTAGAACAAAGGTGGGTTAATGTGCCACACAGGCGGGGGATAAAACGGTAGGCAACAGTGAAGAAAGAGAAAAGGGCAGACTGAAAAAGAATGGCAAAACAGAGTAAAGAGCACATCATTTCAGAAAACAGGATGCAGTTTTGTTCTGAAAGAGTCTACGGTACACCTGGGCAGCAGTGGGTGGAGGTGGGTGGAGGTGGGGATAAATTGACACACAACATACCTTTTAGCTAAAGACTTGAAAGGTAAAGAGTTAACATGCAATCAACCTGAAGATCTTCAAGTGGGGATAAATTGACACACAACATACCTTTTAGCTAAAGACTTAAAAGGTAAAGAGTTAACATGCAATCAACCTGAAGATCTTCAAGTGGGGATGACTTGACACACAACATACCTTTTAGCTAAAGACTTGAAAGGTAAAGAGTTAACATGCAATCAACCTGAAGATCTTCAAGTGGGGATAAATTGACACACAACATACCTTTTAGCTAAAGACTTAAAAGGTAAAGAGTTAACATGCAATCAACCTGAAGATCTTCAAGTGGGGATAAATTGACACACAACATACCTTTTAGCTAAAGACTTGAAAGGTAAAGAGTTAACATGCAATCACCCTGAAGATCTTCAAGTGGGGATAAATTGACACACAACATACCTTTTAGCTAAAGACTTGAAAGGTAAAGAGTTAACATGCAATCAACCTGAAGATCTTCAGTGGGGATAAATTGACACACAACATACCTTTTAGCTAAAGACTTGAAAGGTAAAGAGTTAACATGCAATCAACCTGAAGATCTTCAAGTGGGGATGACTTGACACACAACATACCTTTTAGCTAAAGACTTGAAAGGTAAAGAGTTAACATGCAATCAACCTGAAGATCTTCAAGTGGGGATGACTTGACACACAACATACCTTTTAGCTAAAGACTTGAAAGGTAAAGAGTTAACATGCAATCAACCTGAAGATCTTCACCCTGATGCTGCTAATCTTCAACCTGATGCTGCTAATGCAGTCTGTGCACAGTGCTACACCATTTGCAGAAAGCAACAAAACTGCTCCCGGATTTTCCTGTTCCTTCCAGTACTTACCGCTTATGAA
>JADBJO010012440.1:42500-45000 GCA_016801955.1 Conus betulinus
TTAGGACAGGGTGAGAAAAAGGTAGGCAACATGTAATAGAAGAAGAAGGCAGGCAGAGATAGAATGACAATTCGAAAAATATACCGAACAAATAAAAAAAAAAAAAAGTGGATACAATATGAAAAAAATATATATATACAAAAAGAAAAAAAAAAACAGACGAAGAGGTGGAAAAGACAGACCCAAAGGTGGGGAACGATCGACAGAAAGAAAAAAGAGAGAGAAAAAAAAAACAGTAGTGAAACGTCGACAGAAAGCTGGAAAAGCAGAAAAGAAAAGGTAACAACAACAACAACAACAACAACAAACAACACAACAACAAAGCAAGCATAAAGGCGGAAAGAGACAAAATGTTGTAAGAGGTAGACACATGTCAAAAAGGGTGGACAAAAAGAAAGAAAAGGTCCTCAAAAAGGAAAGAAGGTAAGCAAAACCAGAAAACAGAAATGCAAAACAAAAAAAAAAAGAAGAAAGAAAAAGAAAGAAAGAAAGAAAAAGGTAGGCAACACGTAGAAAAGAGTAGCCCAACGTAGGCAATCGCAGGCTAAAAGAACACAAGTCTGAACACAGCTCCAGTGTCTGTCAACACTCCACCAACACGTGGTTCTGGTTTTGGTTCAGCATCCCACGCAGGAAGAGAGCTGCAGGCACGGATAGGAGGCCAATAACGAGAGGGAAGGGAGAGAGAGAAAGAAGGGAGACGGGGAAGCAGCTAAAGGGGGGGGGGGGGGGGGGGGGAGGCGTGGACAGTCCTGCAGCGCACTGGCTGGTCCTTTCCAATTGCACGGGCAGCTCGGTGCTTGGGCGGGCGTAATCAAAACAGGGTGGAACAAGAACAAACAGTCTCAGCGCACCTGTCGTAACATGGGGCTCCTCCGCCCGCCGATTACATTCCTTCCTGACTTCCCTCTTCTTCCTCTCCTCCACTCTTCTTTCCTGGCCCCCACCACCTCCCATTTATTTCAATTCACCGCTTCCAACACTCTCTCTCTCTCTCTCTCTCTCTCTCTCTCTCTCTCTCTCTCTCTGGAAAGACTGAATGGCTTAGTGGTATGGCACTGTGTTGGCTGTCAGACGATGCCAGTAGGAAGATTGCTGCAACCCAAGCCTGAAAGATTTCCCCCGATATTTGTTATTCTTCACGTAATGAGTTTAGTTCTTTACAGTGCTTCCTCCTGATTTTTCTTTTCGATCCTTTGCTAGCTGCTTTGATGTGCCGTTTGATTCTGTTTTTTTTTTTTAACCGTTGGTGGTGAGAATACCACAGAATTGTAGAAGGTATGTGTCATTTGATGCCAAGGGGGAGGGCTGACACAATCAGCTGTGTCCCGCTGATGACTGTGAACCAATGCACGAAAGGCCACTGGGCAGGCGGTACGAGTGGCTCTCTTTGCAAGTCAGACTATGATGATCACCATATGATGCTAGTGAAGGTTTTATCTGTATATTGTAACGCCTTCTTTTTCATTCCCTCACAACCCTCTGCCTTCTTTGGATGACAGAGGAAAGTTTAGCCTGCACTTGTTCCCCCTCCCCTTCTACTACTGTTTGTTTGTTCAACATGCTGTTTGGTCAATCAATTGAAGGTCGAATCTCCTAGGTTATCTAGCAAAAGGCATTTTTACACAAATTTTAGCTGGTGTCAGCACTTACTTGACTGACAATACTTAGGTCATTAAACAGTGGAGCTGACCAGTCTAGATTTTGACACCTTTTGACCTTCCTTGTATCTCTAAATGGACCCTCAAGCACAGTAGCTCAGTGACTTCCTCCTACATTGATTGTTCTTTACATAATGGAGGTTAGCATTGATTGTTCTTTACATAATGGAGGTTAGCATTTAAGCAACCTATTTCCTTATAATGCCTTCCTTTCATTTGACTTTTCTACCCTTCATTTGCTGCTTCAGGGTGGCACTGGAGTCTGTTCTGAACCCTTGGTGAAAGACACCAATGAACGATGGGTGGTGTTTCTTCATTTGCTTCAAGAGGGAGGACCAGTACAATCAGACTTAGCTCACTGATGAATCCGAATTGTTAGAGAAAAGGTATATGGTCGTGCAATCTATATTTTTTTTTATATAAGACAGCTTATGATGATCCTGAAATGCTCGTAACGAAAAAATGTAATTCATGGGGGTTTTTTCCCCTCGCACAACATTTTTTTGTGCTGCAAACACCCCACCGTTGTCTGGCAGCTCCCTGTCTAGGCTCCAACAGGCTAACACGTCTTGCTGTCGACCGTCCCCCACACGGGAGACAACTTCTTCTCGTCGTCGGCTCCGAGGCTACAGCAACCTCCACTGTCTTACGTCCCCACCTAGGAGACAACGAGGCGACAGCAAAACCTCTGCTTCTCGCTGTATTTTCTTGAGCCCTCAGCAAAGACGGGCGAGTTCACTTTCCCTTAAGTGAGTCACACACCTTCCTGGTTTTCCAGGGCACTTATATCCATTCTCAAAGAAAGAGAGAACCCGAGTTTAACTGGTTCAACCAATGGA
>JADBJO010012440.1:50000-55000 GCA_016801955.1 Conus betulinus
CCAGTATGCAATACAATATATTACAATGCAATACCAGGCAGTGCATTCCTATGTTATGCAATACAGTGTAATACAATGCAATACCAGGCAGTGCATTGCTATGTTATGCAATACAGTATAGTACAATGCACTACAGTATAATGCAATGCAATACGGTATATAGTAGAATGCAATACCAGACAGTGCATTGCTATGTTATGCAAATACAGTATAGTACAAACCAATACCAGGCAGTGCATTGCTATGTTATGCAATACAGTATAGTACAATGCAATACCTAACAGTGCATTGCTATGTTATGCAATACAGTATAGTACAATGCAATACAGTACTAAACGTACGACGTAAATGGATATGATTCGATACAATATGGACTGATAAGATATGACTCAAACAATGCAATATGATGATACATTATGATGCAAAGCGATACGATATATTGAAAACAATACGATATGAAACAATACTGTAATACGATACACCAGCATGCAACACGCTACAATTCGATGTGAAACAATACAATACGATACAAGACGAGACAAGACAAGACAAGACAAGACAAGACAAGACAATTCAATGACATTTAGTATACGACACCATGCAATACCAAGAATACGATGACGCAATACTATACAATACCATACGATGTGATACTATACAATACTTTACGCTACAAAACGATTTGATACAATACAATATCTATGGGACTGAAAAAAATGCAATAAAATGCAATTGTATAAGATCCAAAGCAATACAACAAGACAAGACAATGCAAGACAATTCATTCCAATACAATCCAATACAGTAAAACACAACGCTATGTAATACAATGCAATATGAATACAAAAGAAAGAGACATGCGGTTCCGAAAGCGACTACAATAATATACGAAGCAGTAAGATACAATACAATACAATTCATTGCGGTATAACGCAATGCATTGCAATACTAGAGACATGCAGCGCTGCGAGGGATAAGTAAAGGGAATTAATCCATCCTTCTTGTGAAAGGAAATAACCAAACACTCCTCGATTAATTCCCTTGGCCTGCTCTCTCCTCTCTCTCTCTCTCTCTCTCTCTCTCTCTCTCTCTCAATCCTTAAAGTAAATCTAAATAAATGTCTAACAAGCATGCGCTTTCAAAATTTCGGTCATGGATAGATGTGGTTTTAACCTGTCTCCTACGCAAAAAAAAAAAAAAAAAAAAATAAAATAAAATAAAATAATGAACTTCAGATTAGTATGTGTTTTGCGCTCCTAAAAGATCTTTGACATGTTCTTCACCACTCAAACACTACAGAGAACCGAACACTACAAAATGTGCACTGTAATACCACCAAAGTTTTCAGTGTAATAGACCAGTTGGCAACATTTTTGTCGGTGGCTTTTATTTTACCGAAAAAGAAGAGACTTACCTGCCACAAATCAGTTTGGAAACCACTCTGATAATGATATCATATCGACTAAATAAAGTTTATAAAACTGTACCCGTTTTTGTTTTGAGTTGACCTGTTTCTTTTTGCTTTGCTTTGGTTGGGGTTTTAGTTCTAATTATTTGGAAAACATTGTTCCAGTATTTTTTTTTTTAACTGTCTTTGAAAAATGTATTATTATCATAACTTTCCGAGGTCTAAATGTTACTCAAATAATTTCTCTCTCTCTCTCTCTCTCTCTCTCTCTCTCTCTGTCCTTTTATAACTAATAGGAGGATCGCTTTGTATGTGTGTGTCTCTTGAATCAGTTTATTTATTATGTTTGCTGCCTCAGTACTTTTTTTAAAAAATTCATCTATGCGTTAATTTTGATAGAGAATCAACTCTTCTACATTTCTTTATGTACTTTTGAAGATAATTTATGTATGCTCGTTAGAAATTTTGTAAATTTTAGTTTCTAGTCACACTTAGTCCCTCACGAAAGCAAGGCCTGGACGAAAAAGAAGCAGGTAAATGTTTACCGGTTATCCTTGGAAATAAAGATCAACGCCATCGTCGTCATCTCTCTCTCTCTCTCTCTCTCTCTCTCTCTCTCTCTCTCTCTCTCTCTCTCTCTCTCTCTCTCTCTCTCTCTCCAATCCAAGATCAAATAGTTTGATGCACCGAATTCAGAACGTACAAATCTTTACCGGGGTATAGAGGTCAAAGAAAGATAGCGATTCACAACAAAAAACAAAAACAAAAAACAAAAACAATTTTTTTTTTTTTTTTTACATTTACGGAGAATCGAATGCTGATTCAAAGAATCACAAATCATGAATAGGTAAGCTATTGCCATCTGTGATTCATCTCTTCCACACATACACAAGAAGGATTGTTTCTATGGGGCGAGACGACATTAGCAGCAAAAGGCAAACAAGCTTGTGTTCAATGTCTTCAGAACGTAAGCAAACAGAGCGAAACGATAAAATCGAGTTTGTTCAGAATTCTCGACGCCCCGGAACAGTTTGTTTTTGTTTGTGTTTTTGTTTGTGTTTAGTGCTGCCCCATCTTCTGTGCCACCTCAGTGGCACTGCCCCACGCTGCTCACTCCGAGCTCCCGTCCACAGCCACAGCTCCACCCGGACCGCCACAGTCCCGGCACTGGCAATCCCCAGGGAGCCGGCAATGTCAGTGTTGTTTTGTACACACGAAAATATGGGGGGTGTGCGCAAATTGAAACCCGTCGAGAAAGTTCATTCACTTTATGAATAATAAATGTCTTTGAGGATTCTCAGGATTGAAAAAAAAAAAAAAAGGAAAACAGAACAAATATCGACAACGTTCCGGTCATAGACCGTCTTCAGGACTTGTGACATTTTATGTCACAAGTCCTGGAGACGGTCTATGACCGAAACGTTGCCGATATTTGTTCTGTTTTCCTTTTTTTTTTTAAACCTTCTGAGAATCCTCAAAGAGATTTAGGCCTATTATTCATTTTTACTTGAAGATCTGCGGTCAAAAATCTGTTTTATCATTCACTTTAATTAAACAACATTTTCCTATATGGCATTGAAATGCCAAAATAACATGCTTTGTGGATGGGGAGATTGTTGTGCTCCCCGCCGTCTGTCAGCCAGTCTAGTCAGATGTATCAAATAATGGTTACACCAGAAACAGATGACGGAAGTCTTCTAGAACAGCCAAACGTCATGCTACTGGTAAATTCGTTTGAAAAAAGATAAGTATTGCCGAACATCTCGCTTGAAGTATGCGCTTTGAAAAACATCTGGTCGTGGCAGTGTGCGGAGTGTTTTAAACAGCTTTTACTTCTTTGTTTTAAACAACATTTAACGATCATAGATTTTTCAAGAATGAGACAACTCTGTAATCCATAAAGATATCTACACTTAGTAGAGAACGATTGTCTTCAGAAAAAAAAATAAGGTACTTTAATTGAAGGACATTCATAGCTTCAGGAATTGTTTCGTTAATCTACGGAGGGGGAATCTTACCTCAATGAGAAGCCGCGTTCAAAATGAATGTGAGAGATAATTTTTGCTTTTTATGGAAAGCAGTTTAAGACGAAAATATTTTAGGTCGTCTTGCCTTCTGCACAACAAAGTCCGAAGCAAATAGTTGAAATATAGAAAAATGTACAATACAGCTAACAAAACCAAGTCTAGGTTTAGTGCGTCTGTAAGTGCCGTTCATTCTCAGGGGTACGTTGGGGAATGGAAGTAAGTACCAGTGTACCTGTGTATGATTCATGTAGCCGAGCAACAGAGAATGAAATTCAAGTAGGCAGCCCGTTGTGTAAATTAGTGTTACATGGTTTATAGTTGATTATTGTAAAGCGCTGTGAGCTCTAGTGGGAAAGGGCGCTCTAAAATGTACGTTATTATTATTATTATTTATTATCTACGGAGGGGGAATCTTACCCAATGAGAAAAGCCGCGTTCAAAATGAATGTGAGAGAATAATTTTTTGCTTTAGGGGGAAAGCAGTTAAGACGAAAAGATTTTAGGTCGTCTTGCCTTCTGCACAACAAAGTCCGAAGCAAACAGTTGAAATATACAAAAAAATGTGCAAATACAGCTAACAAAACCAAGTCTAGGTTTAGTGCGTCTGTAAGTGCCGTTCATTCTCAGGGGTACGTTGGGGACTTGGAGTACCTGTGTACCTGTGTATGATTCATGTAGCCGAGCAACAGAGAATGAAATTAAATCCTTGTTTCAACTGTCCAGCGCTGAATAACTTAAATGAGTGTTTTTTCCCTATCAAATTTTGTCCCACACTATGGTTGTTTCCGCGTAGTTTCGCAATAAGGGATAAAAATGAAAACACAATCAGGAACTTTGCCGTTTACCTACAGAAATGTTTTTCGACGAACTAGAGCCGATCAAAAAGAGTTTTTTCTGTGTAGTTGAAATAGTTGTTATGTCATACCTCTCTCTCTCTCTCTCTCTCTCTCTCTCTCTCTCTCTCTCGTGTGTGTGGTGTGTTGTGTGGGTGTGTGTTGTGGTGTGTTGTGTGTGTGTGTTGTGTGGTTTGTCTTGTGTAGAGTGTGCGGGTGTGTGTGTGGGTGTGTGTGTGTGTGTGTGTGGTGAGTGAGTGAGTGTGTGTAGTGTGTGTGTGTGTGTGTGTGTGTGTGTGTGTGTGTGTGTGTGTGTGTGTGAGTGAGTGTGGTGTGGTGTGTGGTGTGAAAGAGAGAGAGAGAATGTGTGGTATGTGAGAGAGAGAGAGAGGTGTGTGTGTTGTGTGAGGGTTGTGTGTTGTGTGTGTGGTGTGAGAATGTATGCTGTGTGAGAGAGAGAGTGTGTGTGTGTGCGTGCGTGTGTGTGAGTCTTTGTGTGTGTTGGTGTGTGTGAGAGAGAGAGAGAGAGTGTGTGTGGTGTGTGTGTGTGAGGATGAGGCCGTGGCCTTTAAAATAAACCACTATTGTCATTGTCATTCTCTCTCTCTCTCTCTCTCTCTCTCTCTCTCTCTCTCTCTCTCGGCTCTCCCTTGACTGGCAACCATCAAGAAGACGTCTTTCAGTTACTCTGTTAAATTCAACCTCCATTGCCTGTAGATTGCCCACTATGCC
>JADBJO010012441.1:0-30000 GCA_016801955.1 Conus betulinus
TTGTTTGCAAACAAAGACACAAATGAAATTTCACACACCTCCTATGCCCTTGTTTACACACCACCAGCATCCCCACACCCACACACTGCCAAAAACTATCTCTTAGACTAAACTGAGGGGCCCAGTCACGTTTTAAAAACTACTGTCATCTAAAATAAAGTATTTAGCTCATGATACTACGACAGCACTTGACGTCGTTGTGTGTCATGACTTCACCGTCGTAAGCCACCGTAACACGACACATCTCACATGAACTATTCAACGCATCACGGGTATCGCCCGATCTCACTCATAACACGCGATTTATTTGGCCTACTTCTAAAGGGGTACTTGTCACAAAACGCCTCGCTACATAGACAAATGGGTGTGTACTGTGGTATTTTTCACTCTGTATTGCATTTCTATGCCGGCCCCACTATCAGTTCAGATGCATACATTACTATAGGTTGCACCTTGAGAATTCAAACAGTCTATACCGAAAACAAGGTTCCTTGAAACATACCATGACAGTCTGCTGTATTGTTTCCAAAAATCCCCCTTTTCCGAAAAAAACAAAAATTTTGTTTTTATCTGTATTTATATTCAAAAAAAAGTTTTTTTACAAGCATCATTTAAAAAATCAATTTGATTCTGAAGACCCGCTCTTGCAGTGATGGACAAAAGGACAATGTCATCTGCAAAACAAAAGCAGGAATAGTTCATCAAGACCAGGTAAGAGTTGAAGCACCATTGCATACCATATTCATTCACACCACGGCTGCCGCAATTTCGTTGATAAAAAATTGAAAAAAGTTCAGGGCTAAGTATACAGCCTTGGTCTCAAACACCAACAGGACATTCGAAAAATTCTGTTCAAAATGATCATCAATCCTTACACACGAAACTACAGAGTTATATATTTGCCATAACAGCCTTCATAATTTACCATGTATCCCATTTTTTAGTAGAATTTCAAACAAAGGTCCATGTTGCACCGAGTCAAATGCCTTTTTAAGATCTACAAAACACACATAGAGTTTGCCTCCCTCGTTTTTTGAAAAAGCACTTTTCAATAATTGCGTTCAAAGTAAAAATATGATCAAAAGTAGGAATATCCCTTTCTAAATCCTGCCTGAGACTCTGTTAACGTTCTGTTTTGTTTCAATCCACTTTACAAGTCTTTGATTTAAAATGATAGTATATAACCATTTGCTCATCAAGCTTAACAAGGAAACTCCTCTGTAATTGTCTGGCTGAGTTTTGTCACCTTTTTTAAAGATTGGCACAATGATAGCTTTTGTCCAATCTTTCAGGGTAATGAACCCGTTATCAAATAAAGTATGAATAATTTCGTCATAAAAGGCAGCTGACAAATCGCTAACATAATTTTAACCACATTTTCTGGAACTATTCGGTCGATTCGATTCCACAGGCTTTCCCATTTTTCAATTTACGTATACAGCCTCAAAAAACTTCCCTTTCAGTAATAGGTAAATTCAGATCATCACAATTTGAATCAAGATTTTCCAAAAGCTAACGCTAAAATCGCATGTTTTTAATATCTGGAACATTGAAAGTTTCGCAAAATGATCCAAAAAAACCACTGTTGGTCTGATATTTCTGAGCAAATACCAGTTCTTTCTTTTACCTGAAACACATCTAATCTCTCTCCAGAATGATTTGCTATCTTTACCAAGGGAAGCAAGCTGGTCTTGCTTTTTCCCGTTTAAAACTACGGTCTTTGTTTTGGTTTAGTCTTTTTTGTTTAATCAACGCCTTATAATCCTTCCGATCTTGAACGTATTGCCTTCGTTCGTCAGGGCTGTTTTTTATTTGTCTAAACACAGTTAAAGACTGTCTAGTTGTTTTTTTCTGAGATTGTTTACATTGACTGTCATACCAATGCGCGGGAGTCTGACATATCACCGACATAAATGCGCTTCATCATGCAATTGCTGGAAGAAACTAAGGCTAACACCGAAAACAATCTCACAGCTTGATTAATATCGACTGTCAAATTAATGCGAAAGCTTGGGAACACATGTGTTGAAATTTCAAGCGGTGTTAAGACTCTCAAGACCCTGTTTGCTCCAAGTTGGATTCCATACTTGTTTTTTTTCCATCCATTTAACTCCCTGTCGTATTTTTTCATCACTCACATTTTTTTATACCATCACTTAAAGATTCAGGTACATACAATTCAATTAACGGCACTCGAACGCGACATACATAGATTGAGTAAATACTTTTCCAAAATTGTTAACTTCGTTACTTTCAGAGCTTCTCTTAAATATAGAGGTTTTACCGTGGTGGTCTGCAGGGCGCAATGTTTCCCACACATTTTTATTTTAGGGGAGCTCTCATCATTTAACATATGCCATTCTACATACCAGTTCCTCTCATTTCAAATCACCACAAATCATGATACATAAAAATCTTCAAATTTTTCATTAAAAATTTTTCCCCCACTATTTTTTAACACATTGTTCGACATGAATTCTTTATTCGCAATACCCTTTGGACGCGGACCAGTCACCAGAACCTATATCAATAGGGGTGACTATAGTACTAAATGCCGGAATAATGGTTATATCCTTCCCTATCACAGCCTCTCCGTCCCAGTTTGACAAAATAATAATGGTTCTAAGTTCAGTATACAAACCTTCTCGGCAAAATCCTGCTAAACTTTTTCGAACAAACAACGATCACTCCGCCCGAATATCGCCCTTGATGTGATAGATTTTATAGCTCTAGAGACAAACACATTCATAGTTTACTAAAAGGTGTGTATGACATTGTGTTTGAATAAACAAAAGGTTTCACATTCAGCGCGAACAATATCAAACAGAGAGTACATGGCTTGAATCCTTACATCAGGGCTGTTCCGCGACACCTAGCAAGCGCAATCGTCACCAGTTCCACCTACACAATGTTATAAACTTTAACCTCCGGGCCTGTCTCGGCCAACAACCACGTCATACTTTTGTTTTACCACCCCAAGATCACCACTACCCCCACAACCCAATACCCACCCCACTCTAGCACTCCTTGCTCGTACCGGGTCACAACGCTTGGTCCACCCGCCATCCCTGCCTGGTCGCGTCTCCAGCCCGACTCCACCTCTTTCCACCCCCGCGCTTGTACCGTGTATTTGCACGCTTCATCCACTGGTGTTAACGTGTGGCATTACACACTGTCACGCCTATCTTTTACGCCTGGTCTACTTTTGTGGTGACAAGCGCCCGAACCTTTGGCGTGTCTTGCAACCGGGCTATAAGTTGGCGCTGCAATGGCTGCTATGGGGCGCCCGCCGGTTGGACCGTGGGCAGCTTCCTGTTTGACCCCTACCCTCATCGTCTTCCTCGACTCGACGGTCAGTTCTGAGAGAGAGAGAGCGAGCAGAGAGGTGCGACGAGCGAAGTATGAGAGAGAGAGAGAGAGATACCGGAAGCACAATAAAATGAAATGCATTAATGCGGAAATGAATTAATGTAATGCAATCTTTTAATCAGTTTTGGGCAAACAAAGGTAGCAAACGTCGCTTTCAGAGACGCATTTGGAAACCTATGTACATTGGGCTGCCACTCATTCTCATCTCTTCTCTCTTCTCCTCTCCTCGCCTCTCTTCCCTGCTTCTCTCGATCCTTCTCTCTCTCTCCTCTCCTCTCTCTCATCTCTCTCATCTACTCTCACACTGGCTGTCTGGGGTTGACTGCCTGGCTGTCGACTCTGTCTTTTCCCTCTCTCTCTCCCATTCCCCACAAGCAGAGACACAGACAACAGACAGACAGAACATAGCCGACAGACAGACAGACACACACACACACACACACCACGCCACACACACCACACATCTATACTGGTGGTGACAAAGCAGGCGTGAGGATGAACCGCCGATTGTTCGCAACACTATGGACAAATCGGCGTGGGGCGACAAATCGGCGGTTTCAGCACACGCCCCCTTTTTGCCGCTGATTTGTCAGCAACGTGCGACCAATCGTCGTGTTGACAAGTCTGCAGTTCTCAACAACATAGATAACGACTTAGGAATTAGTCCACTCAAGGCGCAAGGCCATCCACGAATTTGCACTGGTCAGTTGTCATTTACTTCTGACTGGGGCTGCTAATTTCGATTCTCAATCAAGCCATTTCTTTGAAGGGAGTTTTGCCCCGTGTCATCAAAACTGTGCAGGGTTATCAGGTTCAGCCTTAGTAACTGCAAACCACAAGGCCGACTTTCACCCTCTTAATGAAGGTGTTTCTCAGTGTTGATGGAACTTCTGACTTGCAATACTGGCAGTGTACTGCTGGTTCCTCACAGCTTGATTTACTCCTGGTTATTTGATGTGGCGTGACGTGAGGGGAGGGCATCTGGAAAATGAAGCATGGAATATGACCTGACTGTTGTCTCGAAAACAATCGTCAGTGCTCTCCGTCGTGCGGCGCGACGAGATTTTGGATGCCTTGCACCCAACCAATCTCCGTCTTGAATCGCCATTTTATGTTGTATTTGGTTATCTTTTGTTTGTTCGTGTTCTTGTTGTGATTATGATGGCGAATTCATGTGTTGCTTTTCATTTTCGGTGATGAGTAGCCATGCTGACGCTTGTTTTTCAGACAAATTTGGTTCCTGTTAAGACGTAACAGGCTGACATTCTGTTTTGGTGTCGTGTTGCTGCTTTTGTTTTTTTTTTTCTTTTTTACGCCAGTTATGCATTATCGTCCCTCCCCTTTCCCTTCCCACCCCTTTCCTTCCAAGTTTTTTTAAAACATACCATGTGTTAGACCTTGTGTGTATCTTGGGGACGGGGGGGAAGAGAGAACGGAGGATCAAAGTATGGGGTGGGGAGGGGGGGCCGGGGTGGGGGAGGGGGAGTTTGGTAAGGACACCTCTGTATCCGTGTTTTGCAAGGAAGCGAGCGTGTCAAAAAATAACAGACATCAACCCAATCTCACAGACATGCCTCCAGATATGATTATTACATAATCAGCAGGCGACACATGCCACGCATCTTTCAAGCACATTCCATATTTTCTCCCACAACCTACTCCCATCCCCACATACAAACAAAGAAGCAACACACACACACACACACCCACACACACACCTCTCTCTTCTCCTCCTTCTCTCATCTCTCGGGTCTCTCTCTTCCCCAGTTCCCTATCAGTTGTAAAACGGGAGATAGATTTGCCCCTTGAATATCAGAATGGGATGACCAGAACGCACGACACAAGTAGAAGATATCTACTAGGCGGCAGGACTGATCAGTGGGTCTTAATCCCTAAATTCCTTGTGTCACAACATAATGGATGACAGACACCATTCCTCCGTTGAATGTATCGTCATTTGGAATGAATATTAGTAGTTTGACTACTATTCTGGGGGGGGTACTTAACGTTATGGATGTTGAAAAACAAAATTAAGAAATTGAAAAGAAATTAACAATGCTGGAGATTACGTCCTCTTTACACATACAGAACAGTTCGCTTGAGTTAGCGTCGCCTTGCCATGAAAAAACTTCCTTCCTTCGCCCTGTTAATCTGAAGATGGTGGACTTGTGGCACACTTTCGTTTACCTTAACTAAAGCGATAGAAGCATAAAGGAAAGAAGAGGACTGCGGAGAGAGCAGAAGACATAATTCGGGGAAAAATGACTGAGCGAAGACATCATTATTATTAAATTACGTTTGTTATTATTGTTAGCTAGTTTATCCATCATTATCATCATCAATTGCAATCACCATTATTATCATCATGAATAGTGCCTATCTCTAGGGGGAAAGGAAAGATTTAGAGGACTACGAGACTGGATATGCTGAGGCCCTAAAACATGAAGAAAACGACTTTTCAAAACAAGACTGCACGAGATGAACTTAAAATAAAAAAAACGAAGATTGAAGAAACAAATACAGAGACAGAAGGAACCAAGACTACCGAAAGAAATGATAGATATAAAACCTTTTAGCGTAATTAAAGGAGATATGACGAAAAACGGAATTGTTTGTATAAGAAGAGCCACAACACATGAAATAAGGAGCCCACAGGACGCTAGCAGGCACACACACACACACACACACACCTCGACATGAGGACAAAAGATGGAAAAAAGGTAGGAAAAAACATTGACAGGCAGGGGAACACAAAATCGAAAAGGGAGAACAAACATTTTTGAAGGATCGTACAATTGACTGATGACAGGGACTATAATACTTAATGAGACCATGAAAGCGCGAAAAGAACAGGAACGTCAAGTTTCATAATAGAAATTAGGAAGAACAACATTGTGGATAGGTAGAGAACAAATAAAACATCAACACAAGGATAGTAAAACAAGACAGAAGGACGAAAAATATTAGACCGAAAGAACAGAAATCCCAATGAAAATTTTAGTGTTTCTGTGTTGTTTGTGTTGTTTTGTTTTGTTTTTGTTTTAACAGGCGCTTCAACAGCTTGAAAACGTCACTCATTGTCAACACCATTCTTCAGCTAAAAAGATCGAAGCAAATCAATCAAATGGCTTTTTGGAAGGGTTGGCTGATAAAAGCAGTATATAGATAGACGCAGACAGATAGATAGATACACAGTGTAAGAAACAGACAGACAGATAGTTAGACAGATACATAGATAGACACATCATAATGATAGATAGATAGATAGATAGAAAGTAGATAGATAGAATGATAGATAGCTAAGGAGTGCGTGTTAATAGTTTAAAAGGAATGACCGTATATATTGTATTAAAACTATCATACCTCTGGCGAAAAAAAAAAAAAAAAAAAATAAAAAAAGAAAAAGAATATAAAATAAATGAGGAGAGGAGGAGAGGAGGAGAGAGAGAGAGAGAGAGAGAGAAAAGAGACACAGACAGAAAAGAGAAAGAGAAAGAGACAGACAGAGCAGAGACAGGAGAAGAGGAGAAGAGGGGGAGAGGGAAGCAATTTCGCGAGCAGCGAGAGAGAGAGCAGAGAGAGAGAGTGAGAGAGAGACAGACAGAAGACAGACAGACAGAACAGTCAAGACAGGACATCAGAGACAGACTAGAAAGAACGACAGGAAAAAGAAAGATAAGAAGTCAAACGGAAAACGAAGATCAAACTGGAAACGCCGGGAGCGAATCGCTCTGGGTTTACCTCAGCCAACCCGGCCATCCATTGTCTCAGACCAAATCTAAACAAGGGGCAAGAAAGAGGACAGGAAGTGGTGACGGAGATGGCGGGGAGAGGGGTGTGTGGGTGGTGTTGGCTTTGAGAAAGGCGAGGGCTGCCAGAGAGGGAGGGCAGGGATCAGGGGCTGGGGCCGTGAGGTAGTGGTCCCTGCATGGACTAATCAGCGTCCGGAGATTTATCTGCTGTTTTGACGGGGCAGACAGATGGCGCTACCAGAATCTCCCGGCATGTACGGTTCTCTCTCTTTCCTTGTCCTCTGTCTGTCTTTCTGTCTGTCTGTCTGTCTCTAGGGATAGCGTATCCTGATCCTGCTACCTCTCTCTCAAAAAGAAATATCTGCTCTCTCTCTCTCCTCCTCCGCTCTTTGGGGGGGGGGGGGAGAAAAAAAATGACGCGTTAGGTCTGCTGTCTCCATGAAAGGCTCCGGCTATTTGATCCGCTTGTGAGGTGAATTGAGTCAGACAAAATACATCAGTGTCCAGCCTACTGCGTGGGGTGCAGTGTACCAGTTGAGCCCGGCTGTGAGAAAAAAAATGGATTAATGTTGGCCGTTGTTGCGTGTCACAATCGCACTTTTTTTTTGTGGCTAGTGTGTCCAGTGGCAACGGTGTGCCAACATTCAATGTTCACTGGCGGGAAGGCGACGAACGAGTGTGTGTGCACTGTCCACATGGAGTGTTGGTCGCTGCAGTGCTGTGGTTTTTGGTCATAGGTGTTGGTCATGATTCACCCTCTTCGTGAACGTTGCATACAGTTGATGTATTTGTGCGTCTATGTGAATGTTCAGCTTTTTGGCAACACGTTGCCGTAGTAAGTAGTCAATGTGGTTGGACTACTTCCGAAATATTCCGCACTCGAGTAAAGCTGACAGAGCGAGGTCATTGTTACTGCCCTGGCAGTGTCCATATGTATTGGGCTGATGTTGTCAACTTTGGGCTTTTTTGCTGAAACAAGCTGTTATAATGAGATGGGTGACTATTGACGAGAACCCAGGACCCATTCCCCAGGAAAATCAGTAACAACAGACCACAAGACAATGCAACAACAGATTCGTGAATACCGCCTACGAGATACCGTGTGCCATTTTCAGATATTGCTGTGGAATGCCGTGTTAGGCGCTTAGAGAACAAAAGGAGAAGTTGAACCAGAACAGAGAACCAGCGAGAACAGAATATCCGTCATACGTAGCGAGCTGTGTCCAGGATATTAAGACTCAGAAGCTCTAGAAGCAGTATCAGAGAATTGCAAAGAAATACAACTATCGCTGTGGCCAAGTGTACGGGTAATCAAGAACAGACTGTCAGTGGCCCATGGAAAGCATGTCTGGAGATCTGGATCAGCTGTATGACAGGGTGGGCAGAGGTTCATGGAGGATACACAGAACTTGTGACAACAGTTTCCGATTACAGGAGCAATTAGTGAAAATGACAGAGGAGCTCGAACAGACAGGAAGTTTCTCCAGAAGAGACAACCTTCGCTTCTTTGGTATCCACCCAATGAAAAAGAAGATTACGACACACGTGTGCCCGTTGTATTGTCGTACATCTTAAACAAAATAGTAGTGTGGATACAGAAACATGGTCAGATGAAGACAGTGTGCCGTAAGGCACATAGAAAAGGTCAGGTCGAGAGCAGGTTATTCCCAACCAATGAAAGCCTGATGAAGTTCGCTCCAATGGAAAATACAAAATGACACATATTCGAGTCATCAAGAATCGTACCGCCATGAACTGGAGAAGAAAGGATCAGCTGGCAGACGAATCTGACGAGAGACAGGCGCTCGACCGTGGCAAATGCAAAACGGAAAGGGAAAAGACTAGCCTATTTAATGTGCGAGGCAAACTGACGGTCGGACCGCGCAGGACCCGAGTGGCCGCGAGCGTATGCATAAGTAGCAGCACCGGAGGCGGCACGAGGTGTTCGCAGGGACACTGCTTGGTACGAACGAAAGATTAAGCTGCCGGGCGCGTGAGAACCGATGGCAGTGATACCGGGGATTCCCCGAAAACTCGGTACACTGTCACTCGTGACACGTCAGGACGCAACTCCCCACCCAAATCGAAGTTCAGCCAGAAGCGTGTGGATTGCGGTGTGTGACAGAGGGGGATCAGTAGGTGACAGTGTGCGATGTGTGCCGGCGACACGGGATTCTTCCTGCCAAAGCTCAACATGGGACATCAGAGGAATGTTGCGACCAAAGAAAGTCTCATGACAAGAAACAGCGTGACGACTAGCGTGCACCGTCACGCCTTCAAGCCAATGGTCTGCTTCATTGAAGATAACTTGGTGCAGCAAAGGACGTACTCTAACTGACTGTTCACAATCGCTGGCCGTAGGGCAGACCGCTACCTCTCCACGGCTGTGCGACACGGCCATCAGCGTACAGTAGACGTGTCTCAGTGTGTGCGTGGTCGTAACCGTGCAGGGGACGTCTTCTGATACACTGCAGACCAACAGCGCGGTCACGGGCGTTTGACAGGGAAGAGTGACCACCACACAGTGACCCTGCGAGGAAGTGGGGTCTGTGCACACAGTACGTGGACAAAAAGTGGCAGTGACAGGTCTCTGCGCTCTAAACAACAGACTCGAAATATGACAGCTATATCACTTAATGTTCTTCAGCAGGCATCCGATTTTTGTTTAATACATTTCACTCACCATGTTCACTCCGCCATTCAGTTATACATACATTGTTTGCATCACTTTAAATCTACTTTAAACCAAGCTTTACACAAAAAATTATAAATAACATGTCTTTATATTGTTTGTGAAACCTTAGTAAACAGAAAAAATTTTTGACAGCGCGTCGTTAGTCCACCTGATGGTGTGATCAATCACCCTGCTCAGTAATGGCGTCCAGTGGCACGTCGTGCCATCAAATACCCCACATCCTTTCCATCACTGCTGCTGGGGTTCAACCCACAAGACAATCAACCAGGATCGCATCGTTGTTATGGTGGCGGAGATCTTGTTCCTTAACTGACTTCGGGCTGCCTTAATGGAACAGACCGAGGAACATGAACACCCATCTTTTTTACATCTCTGCCCCGAACTTGGCGCCTGTCAGCAATACAAGTAGAAGTTAATGGAGCTGTTGATGATAACACCATATTGAGGGCGACCAGCTTGGAAGACATCGTATGCTGGCCCAGCCTTGTAATGGGGGTCGTAAAAAGAGCGTCGCCGTCGGCATATAGGGAACGAACATCAATACACTGGCCATGGGTGTTGTCAGAGGAAGAAGAAGTCATGCGCTTGTGGCAATCACGGTGACAGTCAGTGACTCACTTTCTGTGTGTCTGGAATCCTGTGGCGTTTGTTGATAGACAGAAAGACGCGGCACACTGTTGCTGAGTGTCCCAATCAGAAGCGGACCACTATTGCTGATCCCCAACAACAGGCTAGAGGTATGAAATTACATTCGCATCATTCTATCCAAGGCCACACGTTGTCGATAAGGACCACGAGTACCTTTCTGTCACCGCATTGTTCATCACTAGCATTTCCAGTAACATGTTCCTATATCATACCCGTGATAGAAGTGACCGTGGAAAACACAACCATGACAACTGGTCACCACACCAGCAGTACCTCGACGACATCCTCGTTCGGTCCACCCAGGCCGGGGGGGGTGTAACACGAAGTGTCCAACAGCACAGACGCTGGCCCTCAGCGTAGAAGATAGACAACCAGGCAATGCCATGGAGACAAAGCTGCCGTCATGTACGTTTATCATTGTGTGGCACCTTACCCATGGCCAGGGGCCCAGCAATGCTGAAGTAGGGCAGATTCGAACTTGACGCTGACCATGGAGCACATGGGGCCAGAAAAATCAACGCCAACTGATCGTACCATGCGCCACAAACATTGAAAGAACGCGCTGGACGTGGACGCAGGGAGACTGTGGCATAATCTCAGCATGATCATGAAATTGCCAACAATCCGAACACACAGGTAACTGGAATCTCCAACATCCGAGATCAGGTGTTTGACTTTCTCGTAATGGAGCGTATTGATCTTACCAAGCGCATCCCTTTTGTAACGATCTGAGGACTCCATTATATTCTACTCTCACAAAGAAGACTGAAAGGCTGAAGATAATCTCGGTTCAGATGAGTTACTGCGTTTGAATTTTTGGGGTACATTTCCAAAGCCCAAGTGTTTGGTGTTCTTTGTACCCACATTTGTCAGTGTGCACGACGTAGAGACAAACACGATGCACCGCTTGCAATAAACCCCACATCTGTTTGCAGTCACTGTGGATTCCCACATGAAAGCGTCTCATGTTTACATTTTCTTCGCGCTTGATTTACTGGGTATGTGAAATGTCGTCAAATATTCATGAAACAATCACACAATGCCAAAGAGGGCATAGATAACAACTCATTTCACCAGTGAAATCTATTAAAAGCATTTTACTTTTTTTTTTTTTTTTTTTTAGAAATAAAGGAAGTGAGAAAAGAAAAGAAAGGGATGAATTGTAAATAGCTATGTAACGCAATATAGGCGGAAACAAACAAAGCAAACACACAAACAAAACAAACCAACAAAAAACCAAAAGAAACAGAAGGAGAGAGAGGGAAATGCACATAGTGCGCGCTCATTGCGCGCGGCGCACGAGACAGCTTTCACCCACATGTCTGGTGTAGAGTCATAATCCGTTCTAGTCACGAAGACCTATGACACGGTCACACACGTCCTGGTGTACAGTCACATTTGTCACGTAAGCCCTACGCTTAGTAAACTCTGTTCTCACCCACATGTCTGGTGGAGAGTGACGTTTGTTTTGTCACGTTGGCCATATAATCAGAAAGTCTGTGTCACTCACCTGTCAGGTGTAGGGTCAAAAATGTTTGTCACGCCGGAGCCTATAGAAGAGAAAGTGTGCAGTCACCCACATGTTTAGTGTAGGGATCACAAATGTTTGGCACGTGAGTTCAACGGTCACCCACATGTCTGGTGTAAAGTCATAATTGTTTTTGTCACGCAGACCTACGACACGGAATATCTCCTCTCACGCACATCTCTGGTGGAAAGAGTATCCATATATAACTCATCCACGTAAAGTGGAGAATCGTAGGATCTTAAACGAGTCCTGGTAGCTTTTTTTTCCTCTCCTTCTTCGCACAAAACCCTAAATGGGTGTTGTGATTGATATAAGCTAAACTCTTTCTCCGTTTAAAAGAACATAACTACACCCTTCGAAATGAAGTTAAAAGCCACAGGATTTTTCCATTTCCATCGATTATGCTTGAAGAAACCGCGTGAAGCATCTGTGAAACAGGTTTTTTTTTAATGCTCAGCTTTAGAATTTTACGCACCGTTGTGCTCATGTTTTTGAAGCAAAGAGAGAGGCGATCATAACTGCCTACTTCAGTAATATATCTCACATATTAAATTTGCGTTGACATGGATATAGTAAGTGGGGCGTTGTAAGTCAGAGTTTTAGCTATTTGTTGTAAATAATGTTTAGAACCGGATTCCACTGTGTTGTCACATCAGGGTCTCATCTGAATCATGTATCAGATGAAGAACTAACGTCTGTCCAAATACAAATTTTGCTTTTCAAACCTGTGTTAGCCTTTTGAATATGGCCAGCATGCGCTAGGTACAAAATCACCTAGCTAAGTAGGAAGCAAGAAGAAGTGTTATCACTTGAAAAATAAACAGCATGTACCTTGAAAATGACATACACAGATAATAAGCAAAACTAATAAGGATGTATGTATAAGACCAGTAGCAAACCTGTTATAGTTTTGATTCAAAGAATATCTCTCCTCCCTCCTCTCTCTCTCTCTCTCTCTCTCTCCACACACACACACACACACACACACACACACACACACACACACACACACACACACACACGCCACGCACGCACGCACACACATACACGCACACACACACACACACACACACACACACACACACACACACACACACACATACAAGCGCGCGCTTGTGTGTGTGCGTGTGTGTGTGTTGTGTGTGTGTGTGTGTGTGTGTGTGTGTGTGTGTTTACATGTACTAGTCCGAGTGTTCGTATTTGTTTGCCAGAAAATGAGTTTTGCATTATTTACGACCGTTTAATGGTGTGATTCATCTGTTTGTTAAAAGGTCTCGTTGTTTCTCAGGCATATGATTATGTCTTTCATGCCTGTGTATTAGACATGTTCATGTATTGAGAGCCCACATATAACTTAAAACTTTGTGTTCAGAACAAACCAAACGTTCTGTCCTTAATCGATTTTGACAGAGAGAGAGAGAGAGAGAGAGAGAGAGAGAAGAGAGAGAGAGAGAGAGAATAACGGAAAGGGGAAAATGAATAAAAGCCGGTAAACAGCCCTGAATCAAAACTAGGTGGTGGATGTTGAGAATTTCTTTCAGAGTATGCCTTTTTTGGGGTTTTTCTGGAATAAAAGAGCTACTATTTTGTAACATCTTCTGTATGAAAGAGAAGTAGCAGTTAAAACAAAAATTCTGATATAAAAGAATTAACTTTTTAGAAATTTTTAGCCTTTGAATTTCTTTTTAATATAAATACGCTAATCTTTTAAAATGTTCTGTTAAAAAGGAGCCAACATTTCGAATTTTCCGGTATACAAGATCTAACGTTTTGAATTTTCTGGTATAAAAGAGCAAACTTTTGTAATTTTCCGGTACAACAGAGTTAACTTTTGAAATTTTTCTAGTATAGAAGAGCTAACTCAGATTACAAATTAGCCTCTGTGGAATGTCTAATCAAACAGGTTTTAGAAGCGTGAGGTATGAAATAGTTGCTGCTTTTTCCAAACTTTCTGTTCATTCTTGTCTGTGACATACATTAAAAACGCGCATGGAAAAAAGAAAACAAAGTAAAAATACTGAACAGAAATGTATTGTAGATTATAATATTGAAAAACGTTGCGGCTGAAGAAAGATACGCTAGAACAACTCTGAAGTCAGTTTTTACTTATAAGTCAGTTCATCTTCTCTTCATATTTCTGAATGCGTGTTTACAGAAATACCATGCATATTGTATTCACTTTATTTTAAACGTCATATCCATGCGACGACGCAGTCCATATGTTTACATTTAAACAACGGGCTTGTAAAAACTCGTTTTCCGCACTATCTTCTTTGATTGAACTATATCCATTGTTGAATGATACTCTCTGTATTAAAAACATGCTTTTGAATGTTCTTTAGCTACAACGAGATTTTTAAACAGTGCCACTGTCTTGAACATTTTCCAGGTTGAAATTACATATGCACTACATGTTCCTGTATTAGTGGTATTTACAAGATTAAATTGCTTACCTGCAGCCTTTTTACATTTACTTGACATTGACTGATGTGAAGTTACAAACTGAAAAGGAACATCAAAATTTCATCTGATTTAAAATGTGTGTTGTTCAAAAGACAATGAGGCTGTCGCCTACGAAAGATCAAATGTGTGTGCAGTTCAGTCATTTCCTTCATACGTATACGTCCCTCCTTACCAACTGTCCAAATGGCCTTTGCTTCCTAACGTTAGTAATAGGATTTTCCGGATGTGTGTGTGTGTTGTGTGTGTGTGTGTGTGTGTGTGTGTGTGTGTGTGTGTGTGTGTGCGCGCGCTCGCGCGCTCGCGCAAGACATTATTTGTGTGTTCACACACAGAACCTCATTATGTAGTCACATTCAAAGGATATTTCGGGATATATAGTCAAAATCTGTATTAACTCACTACATCGAACTGATGCGCAAATTAAAGGAAAGCAAGTGGTCATTTTCCATGCTGGCACCAATGAAGAACTGATCTTCTTTCGGATATGACTGTTTCAGCAGAGACAAAGAAACGTCCCTCGGGTCCCCCAGTCCCTGTCATTGAAGAGGCCAAGAGGTAGTGGTCTATGAAGGCATCCTTTTTTTTTTTTTTTTAGAAATGAAATAGAAATGTATATAAACTATGCACTGCGTGCCAGAGTGCCGCCAAAGTAGCGATTCAGCAGACCTCATGTGCTGTTGGATTCAGCAAGCTGATATCCTTCCACATCTGCTAGTATTCCTCGGAGTAGGATTGATTTAATCCATCAAGAGATGGTAGTTCTTACAGTGTTCTTTCCGTAATTTTTACCAACAGACGTAAGAAATTGCCTATGGGAAGAGTGGCGATCATGGGTCGTTTACCTGTGGGAACCGGTTGAGTATAGTATCCTTTTTCCTCTTCCTTTCTTTTTGATATCAGAGATGAATGTAAAAGAAAAGTGGAGGGAGGAGGGTATCCCTGGTTTCTAATTCTTTGCAAAAATAATTGACTGGCCCTGTTGGAACCAGAATCTTTAAGGGACTCATTAAAACCACAGAAATTCACTTTTGAGCCTGATGGAACCGATAGCGAGAAGGAAGGTCATTTTGTTATTGAGCATGTCAAAGATAATGCTTCAAGGGGGTAAAAAAAAGCTCTGTCCTGATAAAATTCGCAAAGGTTCACTGAGGAAGCATTCCTAGAATTACCAACTTCTCTGAGAGTGGCGCCGTGAGACTTCTGTATCGAGTGTCGGGCACATCTCGTTGTGGTGAGCAGAGGAGCGCACACTCCAGATTCGGGGACAACTGTGAATAGCCGGCTTGTTATTGAAGCAAGTGGTGGACCAACGGCGTTGGTTTTTACCATAGATGGGTTGGGTAAGCCTGTCACAAGACTTAATCTGTAAAATGCTCTTTTTTTTGTTTCTTGCTATGGAACTATCAGGTCAATCAAGGTCGTCTGAAAAGGTTTACATGTGAGGAAGGAAACCTCAGACAGACAGCGTCAGTCAGACAATGAAAAGAAATCTTCGTCACCCACGATCGGCAGATCTATGAAAGGACTGGTTTTTTACCCCATCGGACATCATAGCTCCAGTTCGACAGGGGAAAAAGTAGTCGATGTGCCCACAGAAAATTCCTTTGATCAAGATCCAATGGTGGGGGTAACACCAACAGAAAACCTAGAGGCCTGAAGACAGATAAAAAAAATATTGCCCTTATGAACAAACCAAGGTATTGTTAAAGCCAGCACAATATCCATACATCTATCTACATTTGACAAATATGGCGCTCATCCATTGAAGACCCTTCAGTATGAGCAAATTCTGGCGCTGATTCTCAAGCAGTTCCAACCTAGGAGAACTTTGAATCTTTCAAGACTATCAAGCTTTGTGATACGTTAAAAAAGAAAGACGCACAAGAGGAATCCTGACACTTGTTCGAGCAACGTCAATGATGGCTATGTTGACACCCCCGTGGACGGCCCTAGGTATCAGTTTGTTTCAGTCCAGTCAAAATCACGAAACCCCTCTCCCATGACACCATCAAAACACTGGTTTCCAGCTTCCTAGTGGTAGGTGATTTCAACAACCCCTCACACACAGCTTTGGATAGGAGCCATGAGCTGTCGACATGAAGAGGTGAACTTCAGAAGGGTGGGGTGGGAATCCTCCTATAAAGTCACATTGACTGCACATCCATTTACATCAGTTTATGGTACACCTCTGCTACCCATGATCCTGTTTTGTTCACAGATGGCAGACATCAAAATCAGAACCATAATAAGCTTTACTTGCCCGTGAACGTAAACATGCTTTTTTATAAGGTAAACAAAGGCAGAATCAAAATCAGAATTAATGTCATATGCTCCTGGCTGGCAATGCTTTTTATCGCCATTGTATACAAGTATCGAAAACAAACATAATGAATGGTCGTCTAAAACAGCCTGGAATGGTTTACCAACAGTCATGTGATACTGTTGTAGAGTTTCTCCATGAAAAGCCACCATTGTATTTCTGTGACTACAATGAAGGTGTCTGAAAGGTCAGAATAATCTGTTTCTTTGTATTCTGAGCATTATCTTCATTGCCATTGGTGGTTTAGTATCTGCCATTCTCTGTTTCAAGATCATGACAAGAGATTCTAATGTTGTTCAGTGAATGCTTTTATGTTTTGTTTAGTTCTGTTTTAGTTTCTGAGTGAGGAGACTGCAGGCGGAAATTGAAACAAATTTTCAAACGTACCTGCAATAACTCCACCTGTTAACATGGACAAACAAAGTACAAGACAAAAACACAACACGTTTCGACCTCTTAGGTCTTCTTTAGGCAAGAATTCAAGAACTCGTTTTTCCATGTTAATTTGCGAAGGTATTTCAAATGCTCTTTTAATATTTGTTTTGTTTTAATCAAGACACTAATGCTATGAATAAATTTATGTTCAAATTCAGGAGAACAAAAATGAAGAACGAACAGGCATTAATCTGCTCACATTCGGCGCAAGAGGTCGAAATGCGTCGTGATTTTCTTGTAATTCGTTTTTTTTCCAGGTTAATTCGTGGAGTTATTTCAAAATACTTTTTAAAAATTTGTTTTGATTTAATCATGACACTAATGTTATGAATGAAGTTATGTTCAGATTTTGTCAGAAGAAAAATGACCAAACCTGAGCAGAGAGTGGGCTGAGTGCCCATGATCGTTGTCTTGTACATCTAGCACCAGGTGTGGAGTCATATGCACAAGCTACTTTTCCTTGGTGGAATGATAAAAAAAAACCGTGTCGGCTATCGTCAACTGACTAGTGTGATTAGCTGCACAATAACTACTATAAAAGGGAATGTAAACGTGTGTGTGTGTGTGTGTGTGTGTGTGTGTGTGTGTGTGTGTGTGTGTGTGTGTGTGTGTGCGCGCGCGCACGGATGCATGCTTGCGCATGTGTATGCATGCTCGTGTTTGTGAGCATTGAGCCACCCTTCATTGCATGTTTGCGGAGATGACTCTGTTGACTGTGCTAAAATCGTAGGTCTACTTACGGCGAGGCTCATGCTTTCGACGCGAATGGGACACCATAGTCATATTACTAATGTATTGAAAAGCTGTGTATCCAAAAATCTGTAATATAAGTGCTTCTCCCTCACACGCAGTCCATCGAGCAGCACTCGCCAATGTTATTGATCAAATGAGTGAATTCGACCAGTCAACGAAAACTCCTGGTTTGGTAGATTTGTTGAAGGGTTATAAGGTACGTATTCCAACATGCTCGTTCTCGTATTCTTTGGATGCTCGAGATGAATAGTCGCTGCTGTGACAACACAGATCGAGTGAAGAGCAATCTACCCACAGCAAGTCTGTTTTTCACCGTGCGCACATTGGGGTTGAGCCCCAACTGGTATAAGGTAAACAGAGACCGAGAAACATACAAAAGCAGAAAAGTGTGTTGAACGGATGATGGGGAGAGAGCAGATACACCACCTGCACTATCACACACACATTCCCCTACTCTGTAGGCACCATCTCTCGCCAGTCCATCTACACTCTGTCGGCATCGCCATTCAGAATGAACTAGCCTACCCTTACCCGAGATCGACTCCCACCATGACGTGACGATGGCGAGTGATGGCAGCGAGTGATGACAGAAACCATTGGCAGCGACCAGAGGGCATTGCCATGTCCCTGTTCCCCTTGTTTTGACGCCTGTGCAGGTATTGTTTCTTTGGATACAGTTGAGGAAGATATTAACCCTGAGACGGATTTATTCTGAGTGAATCTAAAGGTGGCATGAGCCAAAGATTCTTGTGTGAGCTGCTTTCAGTTGCAGAAAGAACCGAGGGTGTTGGTAATGGAAACCTTGATAGTCAGGTGCTTTGGTATTTTCGGTGTACCTAGTTTTGTTAAAGTTTCTTGTGTTAAGCACAGTAATTTGTGTTGATCTTGCATTACTTGTTTTTGATTGTGTTAAAGCATTTGGATATTTGATTTGAGTTTTTGGTTTGTTTACATTGTGCGCTTGGTTGCAGACGAACAAAGCAAGTCATAGAATACCCAAACGATAGGTGTATTCCTAGATTTAACTGGGATGTACACATACTAATCTTTAGAAGGCAGTAAAGGCTGTATGGGCAGCCAGGCAGGCCCACTACGTCGGAAGAGGAAAGACTAGACATAGCCCGGTCCGATTCACCTCCCTCCATTCCTGATGAGATTTCATGTCACTATTCATAAGTCGCCACAAACAATAATAAAGTTCACTAAATGTTTGCAAGTTTAGTTTAGGAGATAAGAGATCCCGGAACTAGTGAACTGTGTGAGTTTAAGTCGGTAACTCAGCGTCCCAGTGAGGGTGTAAGAGAATTGTCTCCCCGCATGAACAGAGCCTCTGGAGACCTGGTCTGGAGGCAGACCAGAGAGAAGATGTTGCTCTTATGAAAGGATGCCAGGTCTCACAGTTGAACAACAGTTAATCGCATAAGCAGCACAGGGAGAGACTGCACCAAGAGCCAGAAATGAATTCCCTAAATGTCCATGACCCAGGCCATTAGTTGGACCGAACACGATGAGTCTGGGATTAGTGCAAGCGGTATGAGTCATCCCTTCAGTACATAGAGCTGTTGACATGTTGGCTGAAGATGTAGTTCTTGCACCACAATCACCTGAAAACTTAGTTCTCACATCACTCCTCACAGCCGTTAGAGAACAAACCAGGAGAGCTCAACGGCAACTAGGCATCTAGCCAGTGAAAAAGAAACACGGGTCCAAGGCAACACTAGGAGATATCTTTGGACAGACACTGGAGAAACACGGTTCAGCTGAAGCAAAGACCTTGATTTCAGTGTAACAGGCCAGGTCTCTAACCAAGAGTTTGTCAGGCAAAATAGATTCGTATGAAGCGAAGAGTGCGTTACATGAGCATTTACTCAAGACTCACCAGATAGGGTACTGCACAATGGCGACTATTAACATTAGGGGTTAGAAGGCCCGGGGGTTAGTCGACAGAGGTTCACAGGTGACTCTGATGTAAGGCAAAAAGAATGAACTTTTGTGAGGTTATATGACACAGAGGTCGCTTTGCAATTTACAACAAGGTTTTTGACATGGAGGTCGCTTTGCACTTTACAACAGGGTTTTTGACACAGAGGTCGCTTTGCACTTTACAACAGGGTTTTTCACACAGGGTCGCTTTGCACTTTACAACAGGGTTTCTGACACAGCACTTACAACAGGCTTTTTGACACAGAGGTCGCTTTGCACTTTACAACCGGGTTTTTGACACAGAGGTCGCTTTGCACTTTTCAACAGGGTTTTTGACACAGAGGTCGCTTTGAACTTTAAAACAGGGATTTTGACAGAGAGGTCGCTTTGCACTTTACAACAGGGTGTTTGATACAGAGGTCGCTTTGCACTTTACAACAGGGTTTTTGACACAGAGGTCGCTTTGCACTGTACAACAAGGTTTTTGACACAGAGGTCGCTTTGCACTTTACAACAGGGTTTTTGACACAGAGGTCGCTTTGCACTTTACAACAGGGTTTTTGAAACAGTGGTCGCTTTGCACTTTACAACAGGGTTTTTGAAACAGTGGTCGCTTTGCACTTTACAACAGGGTTTTTGATACAGAGGTCGCTTTGCACTTTACAACAGGGTTTTTGACACAGAGGTCGCTTTGCACTTTACAACAGGGTTTTTGAAACAGTGGTCGCTTTGCACTTTACAACAGGGTTTTTGATACAGAGGTCGCTTTGCACTTTACAACAGGGTATCTGACACAGAGGTCGCTTTGCACTTACAACCGGGTTTTTGACACAGAGGTCGCTTTTCACTTTTCAACAGGGTTTTTGACACAGAGGTCGCTTTGAACATTAAAACAGGGATTTTGACAGAGAGGTCACTTTGCACTTTACAACAGGGTGTTTGATACAGAGGTCGCTTTGCACTTTACAACAGGGTTTTTGATAGAGAGAGGTCGCTTTGCACTTTACAACAGAATTTTTGGCACAGAGGTCGCTTTGCACTTTACAACAGAGTTTTTGACCAAGGTCGCTTTGCACTTTACAACAGGGTTCCTGACACAGAGGTCGCTTTGCACTTTACAACAGTGATTTTGAAGACTCTGCCAGTAGATGGCCTAGTGATTCCTTACCTGAACAGTTATGTCCCTTGTCGTCTTAATGAAAATCCCTGTGCGTGCCTGCACCCTATGTGACCACAGCGCAGGCTTCCAGAGGAGGTGCAGGATTGCTCCCAGCTGGTTGTTCGGTGAGGACAGTGCTTCTCTGGGTCCCACCCGCACCTTCGGGTGTATTTTCTTTCTTTTCAAAGCTGTCATGTTGTTTGAGGTAGATGCTGCTACGGTAAAGGGATTCTAGTAAAGAAGTAATCTAGTTTCCACGCCGAACTTCACCCTGGGGATGAATGTCTCGAGAAAAGTGGGTCCTGAGATAAACTCCTTGTCATTATTGCCTAAGCAGCGTTTGGCCGAAGTGGCTGATGAAACTCCTGTTTATATCTCGCCAAAAGCACCTGCTCGTATACGCATTACTGCAATTGCAAATGGGGAGAAACACAGGCAGTTGGAGCGAGTACTTGTTGAATCTCTTCCAGAGGATACAGTTCAGGGATTGTTGATCCCTAGTACTTTGACCCACCGTACAGGGAAACTGTTTCTATGTGAATATTGTCCACCTGATTACTGACAGGGGAACTGTTTCTATGTGAATGTTGTCCACTTGGTCACTGTGCAGGGAACTGTTTCTAAGTGAATGTTGTCCACCTGACCACTGAGCAGGGAAGTTATTTCTATGTGAATGTTGTCCACCTGACCACTGAGCAGGGAAGCTATTTCTATGTGAATGTTGTCCACCTGTCTGACAAGGGCATCTTTCCACAAGGCTGGGAACAATACAATCTATTGTGAAAGAGCCAGCCTCTTGTTAGCCAGTGTTTACTCAGGCTTCCAGTCGTCCAATTGCTGTTTTCAGTGCTGCCATGGTCAGCCAGTGGTCGAAGTATGGACCTGTCCTGTCCTTTGTCCAGTAGAAGTCAGTGAGGCCAGCTAATTGCCTGGCCAGAGGTGTCAGTTAGAAATGTTCCAAACTGAGCATGCACGAAACTCAGGTTAGTGGATGACAACCCAGTGTCATCAAACTTCTGACAGGTACCATCTATACACGGACACTGGCAGCATGTACTGTGAACAGACACCAACCCTTCAGCATTCGAAAATGTCATTGAGAAACTTCCTGCAATCATAAGTGTCACATGTTGTAAAACAAACACAGCGCCACAGGTGTGTGATGCCCACGCTTACACCATTTTTTTTTCTTTGGTTTTTAACTTGTCCTTAGCGGGAAGGTTTATTCACTTTGGACATGTATATATACCAAAGCTCAACGCAAGATGGAAAATCACCAACAGGCCTGAGTGATGGGCAGGGGGATGCAATGGGCTTCTACAACTTTAAATAAACACCTGGAATCACCGGACGGTGAACTGTGTTGGGATACAATACAAAAGGGTTAAACTGAAAGACACACATGCATACCACCCACCCAGATTCAGGAACTGAAAGAACACATCCAGATGCTTTTGGAAAAAAAAAAACCCCAAACATTATCCACAAGAAATAACAAGAAAAAATGATTAAGTAGAGTTCCTATCTATACGTTTCCGCTGTAGTGATGTGTATGGGCTCATCAGTCTTTGCTGTCATACATTGGGTCAATGCCTAAACAGTGACTGATGCGTGTCATTGACCCAGAACTGACGATTCCCTGAATACGTCGGTTGAGGCTTCATTGTTTTCTACTTTCGAACTGGTCAGTGGTGATCACCAGGTTGTGATGGATCCTAGGACTGGGGATAAGATGGCTTCAGTACGCCATTAGGCCTCTTCGAATGTCTTCCGATGCTGATGAGTCTTTCAACTGCACGTGCTTCCTTCCAGGGGCTGATTTAAATGACGATGAAAAACCCCGTGCTCCAGTTCTTTCTGGTCTACCTTGGTTACTTTCTTGTGTACTGTGTCAATCCTCAGGAACCATTGTAGCGGTTGTGGATTGTGCTTTACAGGCTGTGCAAGTGTGTGTCTCAGGTCGAACACTGAAAGGTTAAAGTTTTACAGAAATCGGGTGTACAACTGCTCGCGCGCGCGCACACACACACACACACACAGGGAAGAGAGAGAGAGAGAGAGAGAGAGAGAGAGAGAGAGACACACACACACACACACACACACACACGCGCGCGCGCGCGCGCGCGCACACACACACACACACGCACACACACACACACACTCACGTCTTCCCTGGATTTCCCCGCACTACCTGATGTTTAGATGAGATTTACGTCTTCCTCTCGGCAGGTTTCAGTGCTTCTTCTCTGAGCACGTTGCTAAACTGACCCACGACAGAGCAGGGGTGAGCCATCAGCTGTCTACAGCCAAGAGGAAGAAGCAGCATGACCAAGAAGAGTTTTCAGCCATATATGAGTGTTGCCAGCAATCTCTACATCCCTGACCACTGAAGCCAAAGGGTGTTCGTTGTGGTCTCAGTAGTACCTGGGCTACAACGAGCTCAACTAAGTCATCAAACCGTTGGACAGTCTGAGAAGAGGATGACTCGCGCAGAGATTCGGCAGTACTTCTCTCTCCCTTGAATGCGAGTGTCACGGGACGCTAAAAAGAAAACAACAAAACCCCCCACTACTAACCCACTAAAACAGACAACAACACGCCACACAAGAATTGACAAAAAACACAAAATTTTATTCGCAACAAAACGATCAATGAGCGGAATCTCCTATGAATACGCCACAGACCCCAGCCTGAAAGCACACAGTTCCTACGGCCAAGGCAGCCACAATAAGCTATTTTACCCCTTATCCAGCTACAGTGTGCAGATTTCCTTAGGCCATCAGTATATTACACATAGCGTAATATAAGTCAACCCTTTTCATGACCACAACCTTTCACCCCCCCCCCCCCCAAAGCAACACAACAACAGCAACAACAACCAAACTATACTAACTTCATTTTACTATATTCATTTTGCATATACTTCACTGCGCACATTCATCCCTTCAGTCATACCCTTTTTATTCAACATGCATCCTTCCTGTACGCACACCCAAACCCAATGTCTTCAGGTGTTATATCGTCACCAAAAAAAAAAAACCTCAACACAAAAAAGAAAAACAGGCCACACGACGACGACGTTGAGTCTCACAACGGCGACTGTGACAGTGTCCAGACGAATCTGCCTGCCGAAGACGCGGATGACACAGGTGATGGTGACACGCAGAGCTTCCACACTATCAGTGGCATTCGCAGTCTCTGCCAACACAACGACGACAGCGACGACTGCCACCAACCACAGTGACAACTCACACCCACGGCGGCGACGACACACCTCAATGGCGGCGATCACGGAGAGAGGTGTCGGCGATACAGGGAATCAGCAGCGGCGGCGACAACAGCAACGACACCACCAGCAACGGCGATAAACAGCCACGGCGACACAGCAACGGCGCCAGCTGCAACAGCGACACCAGCAACAGCGCCAGCAACCACAGCACCAGCAGCACGGCGCCAGCAGCAACGGCGACACAGCGACGGCACCAACAGCACAGCGACACCAGCAACGGCGCCAGCAGCAACGGCGCACAGCACACGACGGCACCAACAGCACAGCGACGACACCAGCAACGGCGCCAGCAGCAACGGCGCCAGCAGCAACGGTGCCAGCTAATGGCCAGGCTGTGAAGACCCGACGGGATGGGGAGGAAGGGAAAAGGGATGTAGCATTGGAAAAAGGGAAAGACTAGGACAACAGTCGGGCACAGCAGGATGGGGAGTGCAGGTGGGGTAACCGCAAGCACCTGCCACGATCTCCGGACAGTCAGGGACAGGAATGCCCCGACTCAAACGGCCCTGCACTGCCTGGTGTACCGGGCCACAGGATGGTGGGAATGCGCCCTCACCTGCACTTGAGATGGCTGTTACCCTCCAACCGTAGATAGCATATAACTACATACATCACTATGTAACCCCTTAGTTCGCCCCTTCCCAGGATTTCCTTTCGCGCGCCCAGAGCCTATTAGCTCTATAAGCGAGTTACATCTATCACCATCTCACTTCGTTTATACCACCAAGTTACACTCCTCTTTGCGCTGCAGCATACACAAGGGCTACTTCATAATATACCTTCCCACACACACATTCTCAGTTATATTATAACATCAACAAATATTATGTCCGATTCCAAAGAAACCAATGGGACAGGACGACTATATCTCCGCGTCAATCACCCAGGGCATAAGCACACTCCCACAAATAACCCCGCAATGTAGAAACAATCTTAACCTATGTTATTGAATTAGGGTACCCACCCTATACAAAACCGCGCTGCTCGACACTAGTACCTCTTCATACAACTACACAATACTTATCCTTTTCCATAACTTCCATGACACGCACAATCATAACCTCTACAGCACCCAGTGTGGCAACACACCCTGTCTATGCTCCCGAAAGCATTTCCGTACGAACCCCCTGACACGAATAAGTAACACCTCAATCCTAACACCAGGACCGAACCAATGACAACTATTTACATTTTCGTTCAAAACTTCATAATCAAATTTCCTTCTTTTTTTTTTTCCTTTTCCACTGTTTCCACCTCTCAACACAACCCGCTGGTCAAAACCCCCCAACAACACACACTTTTCTCAGCTTGCTTCGTTTTAGTCCTTATTTTCCCATTTTTTCTCCCTCTTCCTTTTCCCTAAGAAAAACTTGAAATTGATTCAAAACATGAGCTCATATTATTTACACCTTTGTACAAGTTGACGGAAATGTGCACAAGACAACGCTACCCTCAACTAACACGACACTACTATCACCTTAATTAACTCAACATACCTGCTACAACACAAAACGACGACAACTGCACCTGGCCACCCCAGCACCTGAACCTCAGGGTCGCAGCACACCGAAACACCGACCCGCTCGACCAAGAGCAAAACGCTTGACGAGGGTCGGCTCACCATATTGATTGACCGAAGTCAGACTCACAGCACAAACGCTGGCACAGAGCGAGAGCCCAACTGCTCCTCACCAAGGATCTTGACCGAAGTGCTAGCCACCCGGCCCCACCAAACTTTAATGCTTGATGACTCAGCACTCACTCCTTGCTGAGTTTTGAACTCTACACAAACCGCACGTGAAACGGGACTCCACACAGACCACACGGGACACACAGACCACACGAAACAAAACAGGAGACGGAAGGCTAACCCCCTCTCTCCCCACACTTATCCTTTCCCTGCCTGTGCATGGTAGGGTGACAGCGAGCCTAATTCAAATTTGGGAATAACCATCTGAAGAAGAAGTGGGTGGTATGCCCGAAGGAACCTCTTAGACTGAATAGTGCGTCATTAAGCCCCCCCCCCCCCCCCCCCCCCCCCCGCACCCCCACACACACACACACACACACACACACACACACACACACACACACACTCATGTCCACCCTGTTCTCAAGCCAAGATTCTCAGTTCAAGCAGTTTAACAACTGCCGGCTCAGGAAAGACTGATGATGTCTCTGAGGATACCTCGGCGGTAGAGTCCGCTCCTCCCCCCCCCCCCCCCCCCCCCAAGCCATTCGGTGACATCCGCAACGGGTATACTGGGAGCCCGGAAGCTCTCAAGCACATAGTGTGGTTCCAGCAAAAGCTGGAGACCAAAATTTTGGTGTCTGATGATCAGACCTTTTTTTTCGCATAGGTCGTCTGAAGTCGTGTGTGTGTGTGTGTGTGTGTGTGTGTGTGTGTGTGTGTGAAAAAGAGAGAGAGAGAGAGAGAGAGAGAGAGAGAGAGAGAGAGAGAGAGAGAGAGAGAGAGCATGTGTGAGTATTGTATCGTATGTTTCATAATAACCTATTCAGTTTTCTTTCTTTTTTTCCCCATTATTGTTTTGTATGCCAGTCGTAGCATACATACTGCTTACAAACTGCAAAGGGAGCTGATAGGTCCTCACGGAGTTTAAAGTACTCTGGATGTTTTGTCAAGTGTGTCCCTATACTTGAATAGGACTTTGTTTTGCACCAGCGGTCGTCGTCGTGGCGTCACTCGGATTAAATGCTTCATCGTGTTTGATCATTGGGGAAAACTATCCAGTCAGTTTCATAAGGAGAATGGTATAGTGTTCCGGTAAATGCTTTTTTTAACAGGCACCAATGTCGGCGGCTTTTCTCTGGCATGGAAACAATGACTGTTTTAGGATGATTTCATGGGTTACGGATAACTTGGGGGAATCGAAGATTTACTATGGAATATACGGACACATTGTTTTGCTGCAGAGTTATCTGGTGTAACAGCACTTGGATTGTCTGTCATTGTTTGCCTGGCTAGTGTTAAGATAGTTAAAAGTGATCGTCCTGTTTCCGGTAATGTCTTGAGTTGCCGCGAATGTCACAAGTAGTCTGTCTGAGTGCGCGTTTGTGTGCATGGATAAAAGCAGACTACTAAAAAGATTGTGTCCAAAATACAAAAACAGATAATGTTTCAGGGGACGTCACCTTGTTGTGTGCTCTGTGTCGTCATTTCCACTAGGCGATTCGGTGTGGTAAGCAGCATTCCTTTGGAGTTATGGGCGTCTACCTATTTCATCATGGGAGCAAGAGTTACCCTACTTGTTCATTAATTAATGTTTCAGGCACTCGGGGCAAAACTATGGTCATGACAACAAGAATGGCAGCGCAACAAGAAATCATGTTTTTGCGAAACTGCTTTTTTCCAGATGACCAGTGAAAGAGTACAGCTACTACCAATTTCACAAGCATTCACACATCCAGATCACGAAAGAAATGAGACACAAGATTTCGGCCTGGCGGCCATTCCGGGGACCAAATCTATGAGTGCCCGTAGGAAGCCAACAGGAAATCTTTCTGCCAATGCACTTCTCAGATGGTTCACAACGAACAACCGATGAACACAATCAATCAATTAAACAATCATTCAATCAATCAATTACTCTGTTCTCTCTCTCACCAGAGGGAAACGTTTGAATCCCCACCCAAACGCATGGTCGAATTGTAACACTAGTGGCTTAATGGCTTAGCTCATTTTTTATATGATTGATTAGATTTGTTTTTCCCCCCCCCCCCCCCCCCCCCCCCCCCCCCCCGTTTCTGTCCCCGGAAAACAAACAAACTCTCTCCATAAAAACCATGTCTGCAACAGGCGGAAATTTAACAGCGAATTACCTATTTCCCTTCAAGGCGTTCTAGCAAACCTCTCCTTCTTTTGAGAACTGTAGGGCTACATCTCCCAGATTAAATAGCTTCGAATTAGAGTTTTTTTAATTAAAAATGTTCATGTCTTTGTCCACTAAATAACAAAGATGTGTGAAATGTGTTTTTTTTTAATTGTTGTTGTTGTTTTCTTCTCGCAGTGTGCATTAATGGGGATCGTAAACGTTAAGCAGGGGAGTGTATGAGTGGATGAATGTGCCAATATCTTATAATATAATCGTTACATCAACTGCACCTTGCATGTTTTTGATGCGAATGCTACGCCATAGCGATACCACTACTACTGAGTACCCGGAATGCTTGTGACACAAACGCTTCTCTCTCCCTCACCCCCCCACTGCCCAATCCCACTGCTCCTCTCTCTCTCTCTCTCTCTCTCTCTCTCTCTCTCTCTCACACACACACACACACACACACACACACAACACGAGCAGTCTATCGGGTAGCACTCGCCAATAATATTGATCTGCTAATTCTACTCCACCAATGAGCCAAACCTTTTTGAATTGGTTGTTTTGGTGTGTGGTGTTATAGGGTACGTATTTCAAACGTTACCGTCTTTAATTATCTGGACCCTCAAAAGGATCAGTCACTGCTGTGACAGACGGACAGACTGAACGAAGAGTAGTCTGCCTATCACTGATAAGGATCTGGTAAGTCCGCCTACAGTAGGCTTGGGCCTCAACAGGTAAAAATAACAAGAGAGCAGCGGCGACCCTAAGTTGCAATACTGCGCGCATTCCGCCCGTAAAAAAAGGAAAGGGAGAGGCGGCGACCCTAAGTTACGATGCTGCGCGCATTTCACTCGTGAAAAAGAAAAGAGAGTGGCGACCCTAAGCTGCAACACTGCGCGCATTCCACTCGTAAAAAAGAAAAGAGAGTGGCGACCCTAAGCTGCAACTCTGCGCGCATTCCACTCGTAAAAAAAAAAAAAAAAGTGGCGACCCTAAGCTGCAACTTTGCGCGCATTCCGCTCGTAAAAAAGAAAAGAGAGTGGCGACCCTAAGCTGCAACACTGCGCGCATTCCGCTCGTAAAAAAGAAAAGAGAGTGGCGACCCTAAGCGTAAAAAGAAAAGAGAGTGGCGACCCTAAGCTTCAACACTGCGCGCATTCCGCTCGTAAAAACGAAAAGAGAGTGGAAACCCTAAGCTGCAACTCTGCACGCATTCCACTCGTAAAAAAAAAAAAGAAGAGAAAGCGGCGACCCTAAGCTGTGACACTGCGCGCATTCCGCTCGTAAAAACGAAAAGAGAGTAGCGACCCTAAGCTGCAACTTTGCGCGCACTGCACAAAAAAAAAAAAAAAAAAAAACTTGTAAAAAAGAAAAGTTAGTGGAAACCTTAACCCACAACACTGCGCGCATTTCACTCATATAAAAAAGAAAAGTTAGTGGCAACCTTAACCCGCAACATAGCGCGCATTTTACTCGTAAGAAAGTTAAGTTAGTTTCAACCTTAACCCGCAACACTGCGCGCATTTCACTCGTAAAGAAGAAAGGAGAGTGGCAACCCTAAGCTGCAACTCTGCGCGCATTCCTCTCATAAAGAAGAAAGGAGAGTGGCGACCCAAAGTTCGACACTGCGCGCATTCCACTGGTAAAGACAGAAGTGGCGACCCTAACCTGCAACTTTGCACGCATTCGACTTGTAAAAAAAAAAAAAAAAAAAAAAAAAAGAAAGAGCAGCGACCTTAACCTGCAACTCTGCCCGCATTACCCTAACTCACCAGATATAATCTCTCTAACCCATCTACACATGCACTTCTTCTGGCTGGTTCT